>CAKNYM010031285.1:8280-21389 GCA_932195095.1 Andricus curvator
TTTTACTCGATTATGTAACATTTTTAATTTATGAATTTTCTGCACTATCAAATTTTTATATCAAAATTTCTGGATGAATAATTTTACTTCATCATAAAATCTATTTCTAAATGTTTCTAAACATGATTGATAGAAGAAAAAATTTAAATTGTAAATGATTGTTTTATAATGGGAAATGATTCTGTTCTTAACATTTCGCTACCACACTACAATTTTTAAACTTTCTTACATTTTCAAAGAGATAAGAAAAATTAAATTATGGGCAAAAACTTATTTTGAAGAATTCGAAAAAAATTAGATGCTTTTTAATAAGTATGAAAGATTTAAGGAGATTAAATTTTTCTCAACATTTCTGGAAAAATTTCAAATGGTTCAGGTTTTATTTTAAACGAATAATTTTAAGTTTTGAAGATTTCAAAATGTGTGGAAAAAAAATATGGAAAAACACTTTGAGACAATTTTTTTAATTTTTCAGGATTTAAAAAATTTTTAGGTAAACTAAATTTTGCAGGGTGTCAAGAGAATGAAAACAATATTCTTAAGATTCATGGGAAAATTTTAAATGATTGTCTTGTAATGAATTCTAAGATAAAAATGAAGAAAAAAAAATTAAAATTATTGCCTAAAATTGGTAAAAAGACTCTAAGAGATTTTAAAGCAAAATTTTACAATTTTGCCTGATTACATAATTTTAGAAAAAAATTGAGTAAGGTTGACACTATATTATATATTATATATAAGATATTCAGGAGTGTTGAAACGATTAAAAAAGAATTAAAACTTGTAAAGATTGTTTAAGAAGTTTGTAAGGTTTCACGAAAATGAAAAAAAAATTTAGGTTCCTAGGAAAAATTAGAATAAAACTTTTTATTTTGAAAAATTAATTTCAAGAGATTATTTAAAAAGATTTCGAAACATTTAAAACGATTTCAAAAATTGTCAAGGAAGAATCTGAAAGATTTTAAGGCATTTTTTTTAATTGTGCAGAATTAAAAAAAAAAACTAAAATTTCGAAAAAGAGTGTAGAAGATTTTAAAGCAAAATTTTTTAATTTAGTAAGATTAAGAAATCAAAACAAAAATCAAGTAAATTGTAGAAATATTTAGAAGAATTGAAGAGATTCAAAAAGAATTTTAAACTTTACAAAATTTTTAGAAATGTAGATTCTTAAAGATTTCAAAAATAATATTTAGAAACTTTAAAAGAATTTCGAAAGGTTTCAAGAGAATAAACAAATTTTCTTAAAAGTCCTGGGAAAATTTAGAAGATTATAAGTCAATTTTTTTTACATTTTGAATGATTTTTAGAAATTTTAAGAAAAATTCGATTCGGTTAAAAATATTTTCAGGATTTTAAGACATTTTAAATAGGATAGAAATATTTAAAAACTTGTAAACATTTCCGAAAATTTATCAAATATTTCTTGATTTCTTCCAAGCTTCTAAATGTCCTAAACATCTTTTAAAAAGGCTGGAATTTTTACTAATATTTTGTAAAATCCTATAAAATAAGAAAAAGTTTTAAAAATCTTATAGATTCTTTTTTGACAAATCTGAAATATTCAAAAAAATTTTTTAATTTTCTCAAAAATGTTATAAAATTTATATTTATATACGTTTAAAAACTAACTGATAATACTTATTTTCTTGTTCTTAATTCTCACAATTTAATTTCAGCTCGAATTTAAGTGTTCAAAAACTTTTAACAAATAAATACTTATTTGAAATTTTTATATTGTATTATTAATATAATTTTGTATTCTTTGTGATATTGAAAAATAGTTTTGAATTGGTGAATTTCAATTAATATGTACTTACATTAAGTAACTTCAATATTTGTATGAAAAAAAAAATATTGAAAAAGCATTCAGTGTTACATCAAAATATTGTTTTATTTATTTCTAGACAATACTTAATCTTAAGAAACCTTTTTTTTATTTACAAAACGTGTATTATGTTTTAAACATAATAAAAAATGTTACGTAACGGCGGTGAAGGGAGGGAGTACAAAGGAAATGTTACGGACTGTTACATTGGGGAGAGGGGGTTAAAAATGGTCGAAAATAATGTTACGTAATATGTGAATGCTCCCTAATCTAAATAGTCTCTTGAAAGTTATCTGGGTACTAATTTAAATTTCCCTCTACTAATGCCCCTTCAGCCGCGCAGGCCCATTGAGAGCATTAGTTCCGCATTTGGTCGGTGTGCAGCGCTAGTGCTACCCTTTCTCGCAACATAGATTAATCGCCAAGGATATAAGAATGCTTCAACTTGAAACCTCGAATTAATTTGCGAGGCGGCCGCGGCTTGCCAATCGCCATACTTTTTTCATGTTCGAGATGTCAATTGACGTTTTCGAACTTAAAATAAATAATACATTTTCTGCGTAACGGCATGCACTTGAGAATGTATTAAGAAAACTTAGGCATTCTTCACAAATTTTTCAAAATCCCCGAAAAAAATAACAAAATTTAAAAAGTAGTAGCTAAAGGTCTACCACTTTTTTACACAAATTAAAATTTTAAATAAAAAATCGATTTCTCACTCGATTAAATGTAGGAATTAGAGATATTTTCATTTAAAAAATTGAATTCTATGTCAAAAATTCGTCGCATAAATTTACTTTGATTAAAACCCAAAAAATTGTGGCGGACATGAACCTATGTTTTAACCTAGGTTTAAGTATAGGTCTAAACCTAGGGCAGACCTGGTTTTTTCTCCCAGCCACTTGGACCAAGTCCTAAGAAAAGACCAGGTTTTTTCGGGAAGTGTGCTATGTGGGTATTGTAATTATTTTCGGGTCCGCTGTCAGTATCTGTGTTATTTGTGTCGATTCTGGAATGTCTGTTTGACCTTTCTCTTGTTGTCGAGAGTCTATGTCGTCTGTTTTGTTTTGAGTTTGTTCTGTCCTGTAATGTTTCCTTGCCGTCTGTGTATTGTAATTTTGAGTTATTATTTCTTACTTCGTTATGATTGTCGATATTATTATTATTGGAGGTTAATCGATGTTCTTCTGAACTTTTCCTTAAATTAAATTGAACGAATTGTCTGTTATGAGTTTCGTTTCTATTTTTCCTGTTATTTGGTTCTATAATTTTATTTCTATGTTCAAATGAGCTATTTGCCGGCGGATCTAATCTAATCTCTAAATTTTTAACTCTTTTTTCCCTTTCTTTAAAGAATCTCTCCCTTTGTTGGTTCATAAATTCATTGAACTCTACGCTTTCTAAAAGTTCATCTGTTTCTAAAATGAACTGTGTATTGTTTTCCAAGAAGGAATCGCAATCAAAAGTTTTGTTGTTGGTTTGTCTGGGATTGTTTATTGAGCCTGACGCGCCTATTTCAAGTAACTTTTCGTTATCCCAATAGAACGTATTGGTTTCTTGATTAAAAGTTTTTTTAGGGTTTTGTGTAAGGTCATTAAGTGATTGTCGGTTATTTTGAGTTTGAGTTCGTTCAGTATATGTTGTTCGAGTCAATCTGTCTCTTTCTGATCTATTTTTATTCATTGGGGTTTCCATGTTTTTTCTCGCGAAACCCCTACCGCGACCTATTGATCTATTCATTGTTTTGGAGATAGCGCCCATGTTTTTGGGTGGAGTTGGTACCATAATTTCAATTATTGGTCTCGTTGTGACCTTATCCGAATTAATATTTTGGATTTGAAGTGCAGCGGCAACTTCAAAATCTAGGTTATCATGATCGTTTACCATGACTGTAGGTTTCGGCATTGTGATTTTAATTTTCCCTGATCTCAATTTCATTTATTTTAAAATTGAGTTTGTATTTGTACGGAAAGGACACCCTATACTAAATTCCTATAATGGGTTTCTACATTTTATTTCAATTTCGATGAGGATATTTAGATTTATTTCGGAATATTCCAATCAAGATTTTAATTAGATATTCAATTGTCGCAGACTTCGAAAATATGCTTATTTTCTTCGTAAGACCTTTTGTTTGGGAGATACGTCGCGTGACCTTGGCGCGGTATTCGTAAGGATGCTCGGTACAGGTGCGAGCCTGTTTGCGCGCACGAAAAATTTTTTTGGTCCGGCCGTTTGAAGTATTTAATCTAAACCAAAATGAACTATACTTTCAATTTTAGGTTTCCTTTTTCATTATATATGAAACAATATGATCATAATTTCTGAAAGATAGTTCTAACTTTCCAAAAATATATTATTTTTCCCAATTATCCGTTTTTGGTTTCAGTATTTGAACATGCCGGAACACAAAATTTTGAGTTCAGACAATTTTTATTAAATTTTCCGAATTTTCTAATTCGAAACAAATCCCTAATACTAGTTTCATTCTCTGAAAACTTTCTGAGCGGAGCGTTTCTAGCTCGTTTCTGAATTTTGGTTCAATTTTTCACTTCCCCACATAACAATTCATTTCATAAATATCAGATGAATGACATGTGAATCAAATACATTGTACGTATCAGAAAATAAGTCACATGGCATCGCAAACGAATAAAATCAACAATATACGATCATCAATATAAAATCATCCATACAAAATCATCAGTATAAAATGGTGATGATATCAAAATAATCAAGGCAGATGGATCAGTAGGAAGATGGAGTACGAGTAAGAAATGTTGTGTAATTGTTAACTTTGTATGTGTATCCTAATTTCTCAGCAGGTTTTTAATTTTAAGGATAAAAGGTGGGTTTTTTCGTTTGGGCGCCAGGTATGGTGGGAGTGCCTACCAAGGAGGGAAAGTGGAATCAGGACGCCGAGAAAAAGGGTTAACACATTAAAGAAAGTCGGCATTTAAATAACGAACATTTATTGCCACTTACACTTTGGAGAACGCCAGTCCGTGACGGAGAGCTGGCAATCGCAAATGTGATGTCGTGGACGGCAGGATGGTCCTGAAAAGGGCCGTCGAAAGAGTGGTGGAGATTCCTTCTCCGGAGACTGGTTGCGTGCGATGGTGAACAAATCGACGATGGATCGAGAGCGATGGTGAACAGGGCTGGTGCTTAACACGCGGGGGAAATGACACGGTAGCCGTTAGGCAAACTAGTCGACGACGAGCCGAACGAACAGAGACTGATCAACTGCTGTGCCGTTGCTCGGGACTTCGGGTCCCCTCGGGGGATTCCGTTCCGTCTCGTGTGCGGCCCGGCAACCCTTTCGTGCAGGGTCGTACGGAGTCCCGCGTTATGGTAACAATTCTGTTACACCCCCTCTCCCCCGCGGGGGTTCGGGTATATAGTATATACCCTCAATTTCCGTAATGTGATTGTGCAAGTCTGATATAGTCTCAAAAAAAAGGCATTCTAACAAAAGTTTGCAAATCTGCTGTTTTCCTCTCGAGGTTTGCTTTAATAATTTCAAATCTAGTCAATCATCATGTTTTGGTTTCATTAGTATGAGTAAATTTGTCTGTTGGAGTCTGGGGTTGTAAAGTTTTTCTCATTTTAAATTGTTTTTCGTTGTCAAAAAGGTTACATGGTATGTAAATAAATTTGAGTATCTACCTTCGTGAAACTGATATTGTAGTTCTTTACAAATGTCTCTAGTTTTGTGCTTTAGGTTCCTCTTCTCTCGTTGTTTTTTCGCTTCTGATCTTCCATGGTTATCTTCTTTCTGAAACAAATATGAAAAGAAAAACGAAAAATCTGTCCGTGTAGTCAATTATCGCGGAGATTTCTCGGTTTTAGAGTCGATTGTCCTTTGAGTCTGTTTTTATTTGACTTTAGGGTCGATTGTCCTTTGAGTCTGTTGTTTGATTTCAATTGTTGTTGTTTTATTTAGTTAATAATTATTAACATTACAAATCCCATTAAAAATATTTAATTTAGTTTATTAACAGAAAGTCATAGTCAGTTTGTTTCCTGTTATAGGATTTTTAATTCTGCGTTCCACTGTTTGTACTTTCTTTCTAAGGTTTATATTTCCTCTGGTATTTCTTATTATATTATCGTCTTTTTCTTTCTTATCAAAGAAGACTGTTACTTCTGTCTTGTATTAGGAGTCAAAATGCTGTTATCTTTTAAATTGTTCGTTAGAGTCGTTTTACAGTAGTTGTGTTCAGAGTGTTGTTTATAGTTTTTCGAGTTTATGTGTATCGTTAATGCTATTGATCCAATGCCATTTTTGCTTTTGTTCAAGTCTCAATATTCTGACTTCAACTCATTAATATTTTCCACGCCTATGTGCCATTATCTGTATTTACATTTTCTAATTTAAAATCATTTATATTCCATTCTCCAATGCTTTTTCCCTTTAGGTTTTTTAATTCGTAAATCGTTGGGGAAATTTTCTTTTTGATTATAAAAGGACCTTCGTATTTATCGTAGAGCTTACCTGCTTTTTTGTCTGCCTTATTTGATAGTTTTGTTACTACCTTTAGTACCCTGTCGCCTATTTTATATTCTAAGGGTCTTCTTCTTAAGTTATAATTACTAGCTTGTCTTTCGTTCGCCTTATCTAAATTTTTCTGGACTTCCTCTTTTATGATTTGTAATTTTCTTAGTCTATCTGTCCATTTGTCCACGCTTTGGAATTCTATTTCGCTATCGTTTTCTATATTTTTTCTGAGCGACTGAGTGGATTCTAGTTCGCGACCTAAGTTTAAAAATGCTGGGGTAAATTGTGTCGACGAGTTTTTGCTAGCATTTATAGCGAACTGTAAATCGTCTATGTGCTCGTCCCAGGTAGAGTGATCATTGTCTATGTATGTTTTAATTATCTGTTTTATCGTTCTGTCGTGTTAGCTTGTGGGTAATATTTTGGTGTTTTCGTGTGTCTAATACCAAATTTTTCCGTTAATTCCCTTGAAGTTTTGTTGACAAATTCTGTGCCATTATCGGTGTGGAGAATCCGCGGTGTTCCCCAGCGCGAAATGACACGTTTATGGAATTCTGACTCTATTGTTGTTCCGTTCGCTTTTTTAATCGGGATTATTTCGACCCATTTTGTAAATAAGTCTACAAACACTAGAATATATTGGTTTTTTCTCTTTTTTGAAATTGGCAATGGTGCCATGATATCAGCTGCTACCATGGTCCATGGTTCTTCGACGATTCTCTTTCCCATTAATCCTACTTTACTTTGATTAATTGGTTTTACTCTTTGACAAATCTGGCAGTTTTTTACGTAATTGATCACGTCCGAATATACCCCTGGCCAGAAGTAATATTCGGAAATTTTCGCGTAAGTTTTCTCTGAGCCTAAATGTCCTGCCTGGGTGTGGTCGTGGTTTTCCCGTAAGACTTGACGTCTCAAGCTTTGGGGTACAACTAATTTCCAAGGGTTTGAGTCTGGTAATAGAGTAGATTTGAGTGGGTCAGTTCTGTGAAAATAGAGTTGTGAATCTCTGATTCGCCATTTTTCGTGTTCTTCGGGTCTTTTTGTAACTTGTCTGAATTTTGTAGAGTACCAGTCGTCTGTTTTGTCATTAACGTCCGCTTTTGGTTTTTCTACGCTACAAGCTAACGCGAACGCTATATTTTTTGTTGGTTCCCCTGATCTCGAGAGGGCATCAGGGGCCAGTTGGGTTTTTTAGGTTATGGAGCCATTTTAACGCTAAATGGTCCGTGATTACTTTAAAGCTATAGCCTTCTAAATATGGTCTAAATTTTCGTATCGCCCAAACTACCGCTAGGCATTCTTTTTCTGATGCCGAGTACCGAGATTCTGCGCCGTTTAGGCTTCTACTCACGTAAGCGATTACGTAATTTACACCGTCGATTGTTTGTGTAAGTACGGCTCCTAACCCCGTGTCACTCGCATCAGTTTCGAGTAGGAAGGATTGAGTAAAATCTGGGCAAGTTAATATAGGTGCTGAAGTTAGGAGGTCTTTAATTTTTTGGAAAGCCTCATCTTGTTCTAATCCCCAATCCCATTTTTTATCTTTTTTCAATAACCTGTTCATTGGTTCTATTGTTTCGGCAAAGTGTGGGATAAATTTTCTGTACCAACTTGCCATCCCTATTATGCGCTGTAATTGTTTAACATTTTTAGGTTTAGGGAATTCTAGGATTGGTTGAATTTTTTCGTCGTCTATTTGGAGTCCTTTGTCGTTAACTTTAAAACCCAGGTATTTGATTTCTGAGCAGCCGAATTCACATTTGTCCGGACTGATCGTTAAATTTGCTTCGTTCATTTTGTCTAATATGATATTTAAATATTTCAAATGATCATCAAAATTTTGTGTGATTATTACTATGTCATCTCAATAACAAAAAAACGTTTGGCTTTAAATCTGGAGTGATGATTTTATCCATCAGTCTCTGGAAAGTGGCTGGAGCATTGGTTAAACCAAATGGCATCCTTTTAAATTGATACATGCCCTTTCCAGGGACTGTGAATGCTGTAATTGGTTTCGAATTTTCTTCTAATGGAATTTGTAAATACGCTAATTTTAAATCAATTTTGGAGATAAATTTTGCCGATCTTAACGTGTCCAATATTTCTGTCATGAGTGGGATTGGGTAGTGGTCTTTTTTATTAATATTAACCTTTTTGAAATCTAAACAAAATCTGTAATCTTTGCCCGGTTTTTTTATCATGACTATGGGGTTAGACCAATCTGAACAAGAAGGTTCTATTATATCCTGTTCTAATAATTTATCCACGGTTTGATAAATTATTTCTTTAATTTTTGGGCTCACGTGATAATATCGCTGTTTAATGGGATCGTGGCCCTGGACGTCAATTTTATGTTTCGTTAAATGAGTAGCCCTATGTTCTTTTCCCTGGTGAATTTTAATTTTATTTTCTAAGAGTTTTTAAAATTGGGATTGTTGGCTTTCGTTAAGCTCAACAATACCTTCGAAAATTTCTGTTGAATAGTTATTTTGTTCTTCGATTTTTCCTAAATTATTTGAAATGTTATTTAATTTAATCGCTTTATTTTTGAAGTTAACCCATTGATTTCTGTTATCTATTTCTGATATCTCGTTTGCTTTTTGAGATTCCCTTTTTATTTTATTTTGGTCAGTAACTTTTTTATTATTCCAAAGGTTACTATCACTATCCTTATATTTTTCCTCGTATTTTTTATTATGAAATATTTTTCCCGAGTTATTTTTCTTATTATTCCTATTGATTCTTGGTTTGCCTAATGTATCTGAGTCTTGAATGCTTGAGTCGTCGCTAGTGTCTGGGGTAGGGATGCTCTCTAGGGGTTGGAATTTGTTGCTTGTGGGGATGTTTATTAGGCTTGGGATATCCTTTATCGGGTTTGTTACAGGGATTTGGGCGTTTTTGGTTTTTTGGGATTGGTTAGGATTGACGGGTACAATGAGAATTTCACTATTTTCTAACTTTGGACTATTTTTGTCAAAATCTCTGGTACTTTTTAAATTAATTTTACCTCCGAATTTCGGTTTAGTCTCTATTGTCCTATTTTCTTTTTCTTTGATCCCTGGTTTATTTCTAATTTTTTCGTTTTTAACTTCCTTATTCTCCTTTTTTGTAATGTCAGGTTTAGTTTCGGTTTTATTTTCGATTATTGGGGTAGGGAGCGATTTTGGATAAGCTTCCATATGGTGGTAGGTGGGGGGACTTCCTGGGAGCCATCAGGTTTCCGTGTGATAATTTAAAGTCATTCGCAGTGCTTTTAACATGTCCGTGCCTAAAATACCTACGGAGTTCAATTTTTGGACTAACCTGAACATTACGTGTTTTGTGTGTTTTCCGACTCTAATTGGGATTACTACCTGCCTAATTATGTCGACTGTTTCGCCGTTCGCGACCATTAATTTTCGCAAGACGGGTTTAAGAATTGAGAATTTGGAATTCTGGATTTTTTCCAGCAATTCCTTGCCAGCGTATGAATGTGTGGCGCCTGTATCCACTAGTATTCGAAATAAGCTACCTTCGAATTTTGTCATTAGATGGAAACGTGTTTCCGTTATTTCATCTTTATCCGAATTTAAATATTCTGGCGTTTCGGTATTAGTTTGTAATAGTTTTGATTCTCATACCCGCCCCTCCAGTTTCCCTGGTTGTATGTGTAATATGGGCATTCTCTTTCGAAATGACCCGTTAATCCACAATAATAACAATTTGAATTATTAGTGTTTTCGTTCGTTTTTGTATTTGAGTCCTGTTTTTTGTCTGAGTTAGAACTTGTTTTTTCTTGTTGATCCCTATTATTTTTAAACAATTTTTTGTTTTTATTACCGTAGTTTGTTTTTTCGAAATTTTGTTTACCGTTGTTATTTTCGGCTTTTTCCTGTGGAAATTCAATAATAGGATTGTTTTGTCCTTGATTTGAGCTCAAAGACATTTGGTTGGACATCGGTAACATTTGGTAGTAAGGGTTGTAAGGGTACCTGGGTCTATTGTTTGTGAATCTAGGTTGGAAGTTTGGATTGAAACCAGGTGGGAATCTAGGCCTGAAATTAGGTCTAAAGTTTTGTTGATGTTGATTTGGAAAAGGTGGGAATGGAAATCCAAATTGTAAAAATGGAAATCGATTTTTGTATGGTTTGTTACCCTGGTTATCTTGACTTTGGCTTCCGTTTTGGTTATCATTTTGGTTGTTTTTATTTTCCTTTAAATCTTTATTATTATCCGAATTATTTGTATCCCCGTTACCATTATTACGCTTTTGTTCGTTTTTATCATCAATTTTAGGTTCTGTAATCTGTAAAACTTGCCCTCGAATTTTGGATTTGGCTAGCTCAGTTTCCCACTCCTTACCTAAGTCTTCTAATCCGTCAAAAGTTTCAAAATCGTTCCTTTTTATGTACATTTTGTATTCTATTCTAAGATTTTCATACGCTCTACGTAATTCCCATTCGCGGTTTTTTCTTGGATATAGCTTTGTGAACAGTTTTCTTATTTCTGTCAAGTATGAGTGTATGTCTTGTGTCCTTTTTTGATTACAAAATTTGATTTTTTGTCTAATTTCCTCGGAAAATTTTTCATCTATATATGCGTTTTTAAAATCTTCGAAAAAGTCAGATAAATGTCTCCAGGAATTTTTGTTTATTTCGCACCAATCTGTTGTGTCTTCGATTAACAGTGCGTCTAAATGTTCTAAAATGTCACGGTCGTTTATTTTGTAACCCCTTTTAAATCTTTTGAGCTCTTCAAGGAAATGCGCGAAACTATCGTCTTTGTTATTGCGAAATTTAATTGGCCAATTACTCATAATTTGGAAGGGTGTTTGTATCATTCCGAATGGAAAATAAGTTGCTGGAATTGTCTCGTTATCCCACATAGCACACTTCCCGAAAAAACCTGGTCTTTTCTTAGGACTTGGTCCAAGTGGCCGGGAGAATAAACCAGGTCTGCCCTAGGTTTAGACCTATACTTAAACCTAGGTTAAAATATAGGTTCATGTCCGCCACAATTTTTTGGTTTTTAATCAAAGTAAATTTATGCGACGAATTTTTGACAGAGAATTCAATTTTTTAAATGAAAATATCTCTAATTCCTACACTTAATCGAGTGAGAAATCGATTTTTTATTAAAAATTTCAATTTGTGTAAAAAAGTGGTAGACCTTTAGCTACTACTTTTAAAATTTTTTTTTTTTTGGGGGATTTTGAAAAATTTGTGAAGAATGACTAAGTTTTCTTAATACATTCTCAAGTGCATGCCGTTACGCAGAAAATGTATTATTTATTTTAAGTTCGAAAACGTCAATTGACATCTCGAACATGAAAATAGTATGGCGATTGGCAAGCCGCGGCCGCCTCGCAAATTAGTTCGACGTTTCAAGTTGAAGCATTCTTATATCCTTGGCGATTAATCTATTTTGCGAGAAAGGATAGCACTAGCGCGGCACACCGACCAAATGCGGAACTAATGCTCTTAATGGGCCTGCGCGGCTGAAGGGGCATTAGTAGAGGGAAATTTAAATTAGTATCGCACACAGTATAAAGATGATATCATTTACAGCTTCCAAATATAATTAAAAAATGGGAAATTAGCACCACATAACTTTGTTAAAAAATACACTATCGTGCAAAAGTTTACGGCCACCTCTTTTTTGATGGCTGATGAAGTTCTCTTAATTTTAATCATGTCAGAGCTAAAATTTGTTCTCCCTAAAGGGTTGAATGCTCTCAAAATTCTGTGTAAAATGAGCCCAGCATGTAGCCAATTTATCTATCTTTTAAATAGATATTGCAAAAATAGTGTAAATTTCAATGTTTTCTTAAATTTTCAAAAGCATCCGTAATAATCAATATTTGTTAATGATCTTGTTTGTGCTCATTTTAAACCTATTTTGCTAGTTTGTAAATATATTAAACATATAACCATAAAATTTCTATAAAAATTCCCCAAAATATATATGTACTCAATTTTTATTTTTATTTACCTACAGATAAGATGTTTTCAAATTTTTCCAAATTCATCCTGGGCTCATTTTATACAGAATTTTGAGAGAATTCAACCCTTTAGAGAGAACAAATTTTAGCTCTGACATAATTAAAATTAAGAGAACTTTATCAGTCATCAAAAAAGAGGTGGCCGTAAACTTTTGCACGGTAGTGTATTTAAGCAATGGTCAGAAAAAATTTCATTGACTCAAATAATTACTAAAAGATAATATTTCCCTGGATGTAATGGTAAATTATAGCAACAAGAAAATAATTCAGTGATTCTATTAATTCAATTGCATCTGAGCAGGTCAACATATATTAGGTTTTAATTTAATTTCAATACTGTGCATGTTTTAAACATTTAATTTATAGAAAATTTATAAAAAATTTGTAGCCCTTTTTTGGGTGAATAACTTTTGTCTGTTCATTTTTTTCATAGCTTGTGTCGTTTTTCAAAGAATTTAATTTTTTCACTTTTATGTTATTTTTTACGATTAAAATAAAAACTACGCATCCAATCAAAAAGTGATTTGTAACAAATTTATGGCTCTTTTTTTGGTTTACACTTTTTTTTTATTGATCTTTTTTCGTATGTTGCATATAGTCTGACCGCAAGATTGAATTTTGGATTATTTGTTTTATGGTTAAAACCAGAACCACTGGTTAAAAAATGCTGGTTAACGAACTCGATCTTTCTTTTTGATCCCTTAATTGTGTTTAAAATTTCAACTTGAGGGAGCCTTCACATATTTGATATTACGTAATATTAAAAAGAGGGGGGAGGGGGGCCGCGTTTCATTACGGTC
>CAKNYM010031287.1:0-11052 GCA_932195095.1 Andricus curvator
AATTATATGTTATCTTAATAATTGTGTTCTCAAATTATTATCCCTCAATACAAATAGAAATTGTTTGAAATTATTTAAAAATAGGTTAAAAAGTATTATTTTTGACATCCATCAATCATTATAGCGTTAAAAAAATTCCAAAAATACCGTCTCCAGCATGAACTTTACATAAAACTGCTATTTTCCAATTTTTGGGGAATTTTCCGGGCCTAATACAAGGGATTGCGGGGTTCAAAATTGAATGTTATTGAGTGGAAATTATTCCTTGAACATTCCTTGGACAGTTTTTCAATTCTTTTGAAAATCGAGCTTTTCCCATGTAAAACCCTATGTTAATTTTGAAAGCCCGGGGGGCACGGGTGACTGATTTGCGGCACCGATTTGAATAAATATATATGCAATTTTTTTCATTTCCTGGAATAAAAATAAATAATAACAAAAAGTATACAAAATATGATGAATTATTTCAAATTTACATTGATGAAAAAAGGTATTCCTTCCTTCGAATTTAAAATGAATAATTTAGTTGTAAAGATTAAAACCAAATAATTAATTTACCTTTCCAATATATAATCTTCTTATATAATTAAAAAAGGCCGCATCCTATAAAAAATTCTGTTAATTAAAATTTTATTGCACTTTGTGTTGTTTTGCACAAAAATGTATGTTTTCCAAGTTATTTTTTTACGAGCTAAAAACAAAAAAACGCATTCTATTAAAAAATAATCAATCAAAAATGTGTAGATCTTTTTTGCGTGAATAACTTTTGTTAATTCATTTCTTTCGTACCTTGTGTTGTTTATCCAACCTTGAAGTAGTTACTGAGATCTGGTTTTTTAAATATTAATATTCATAATTTGTTTCTAACTAATAGGTCATAAAACGCTGAAAATATGAGAATAAACCCACATTTTTCTAGAATTACTCTAAGAGAAGATAGTTGTAAACCATACTAAATTCTTTAACTGAAAAGTCGAAAAATTCGGAACTTACTGCTAATATGAAATTCCTAAAGAAATAGTAAATTGTTTAAATAATTAATGTAAAAATCAGTACATCATAATTGCTCTTTTTTTGCGTATTCTGGTTTTATTTTCAGCTATTTGAACTTTTCCACTCGAGAAATTACTATTCTAGAGAGTATTTAGTAAAAGGGTCTTAACGCCCCGAAACTCTATTTCTAAAAAATGCGCACGCCGTTAAATTAGGTATTTCTGGTTAGCTAGGGGAAATCCAAGATGTCTACACGGCGAGGGCCAAATAATAATACCAATTGCATGACACAAAGCATTATTTCTATAATGACTTAGAAAAAAAATGATTTTTCACCATAACTGTATTTGGACATAATTCTTTATTTTCTAAAAATATTCAATTAAATACTAAAATCCAATGAAAAAATTTGTAATGATTTCATTATTTATTTAAGTAATAGATTTTATAAAAATAATATCTGAATACACTTGTGGTGAAAAATTATTTTTTTTCAAGTTGCAAAAAAAATTAAGTTTCGTTCCCTGCAATTTGTGTTATTGCTTGGCCCCCGGCGTGCAGCCATCTTGGCAGCTGCCGTCACAAGATTAAATACCTATCGGGGATACCGCGAAATTCAAATTTATAAAAACAAATCATTTCTCATATTCTCATTCGAATTAAATTTTGTAATCTGAAAGGAACAATATAATCGACTTCCTTTTTGGATGTGTTTAATTCCTGAATTCCAATGTATTTCACTGTTGAGAAGTTTCATAAATATTATTTTCAATAAAGTTAGAAATGTTTCAACTTTGAAAATTAGATTTGAGTAAATTGAATCATGTTCACATTCGCTAATTTTCAGTTTTGTAAATTCATAAAAATATTTGTCAAGCATGTTTTTCAAAAATTCCCAATTTTTTAATTTTTACTTTGAAAACGTTGACACCGCAAATATATCCTGTATAACGAATGATAACTTTTATGTTCAATGCTGCGAATGAATCATTATTTATTCATTTTTCATTCAGAAAAGGATCTCTTATTACGCTGTCAGATCCACCATGTAGACCATGGACATAGAAATAGGAGGGGACTAGCCACATGCTTCCTATCTAACATGAATTTTCATCTGAATGGTTCATTTTTGAACTAAAAGAGGCGAATTTTCAACCAAAAACAGACAAGTTAAATTTTCAGTTAATCAATTTTTAACGAAAAAAACTAATTTTCATCAAAATAGTTTATTTTTAACCAAAGAGATGAATCTTCAACAAACAACGTAACATGTCATAGTCGATATTTCAACCAAAAAATATTTTTAATTAAAAGCCGTTGAATCAAATCATAAAGGACGAATTTTCAGCAAATCATGTAATTTTTCAAATGAAAAAGATCAGTTTTTAACCAAAAATAAAACCAATACAAATAAAAGAAAAATTTTCAACAAAAAGATTTAATTTTCCATCAAAGAGAAGAAACTTCAACCCATAAAATTTTAATTAAAAACAATTAAATTAAACCAACAAAAAAAGAAGACGATTTTTCTCCAAGACAGTTTGTTTTTTTAAATTGTATAATATGGTTGTTCTTAGTTTTCGCTATAAAAAATAGAAATCTTTCGAAAACATGTACTTTGCAACGTTCTGTCAGTGAAGAATTATGTTATGTTTGTGAAATTCGGTACTATGCAAGAAAAACTGACCGTACTTAAAATATTAAATTTTTTCTTTCAACCCTTCGTCCGCATGGTGGGTCTTTTATGGCACAGTGCCTTTTTCTATTTCAAATATCTTCAAAGTGGAAAGGAGGTAGGTCACGGATCCTCACCGTAAAAAATTTTGAGGGTCCAAATGTCCCATGAGTGCCTAAAGGGCGTCAGCAGTGAGACTCCGATGCTGTTTGGGAATCGAAAATCGAACGAACCTCTCTTTCTACCTCTACACATTAGAAAAAGAGGTCTGTTCGACTTTCGACTCGGTATCGGAGTCCCACTGCAGGGTGCCATCCCATGGCAACGCAAAACTCGGCGAAAGCGCAAATCGTCAAATCACTAGCTAGTGACTTCTAGCGACAAAAATCTTGTGACGAATGTAGCCGCCTTTATGATTGCGTTATTTCGCGTTCCCAACGTTCCGCTTGATCATTGTTGTCTGTCAACTTGTAACATAACCAACAATATTTCAATATTGTCGTTATTGTCGATTCCTATTATTAAAATAATAAACAAAGTGACAGAAAATGTCTGCGCATTTGCAAATAATCGGCGTTTTGACAGAACTTTGTTCCGTCGGTGTTGCGTTGTTCGCGACGCAAAGCATCAAATATTTTCTCTATTGTCCCATGTGTCACGTCCCTGGCGTTGTAGTCACGAAGTAGTATAAGGAGACCCCACTCCCGGAAAATTTGGACGCGTGGATTCGGATTTAGTTAGTTTGCATCGCTTCTAGCGCCTCTTGCGGGAACATGCATACATGCATACAGATCTACATACATACAGGCAAACACATTCGTACAATCTGTGTTTCGTGACAAGCATGTATGCGTTTGTTTACACCCGGCTTACACTATTGGCCCCGCCATTTGTAAATCTTGTATTTCAACGCTTTTCCGCAAGGGGCGCTGCGAACGATGCAAACTAACTAAATCCGAATCCATGCGTCCAAATTTTCCAAAGACCGCATGGGAGTGGGGTCTCCTTATACTACTTCGTGGTTGTAGTGTAACGGTGTGCACAGTTTTTAAAATTAAAGCCGCAGGGCACTAAGACCCTTTTACCTAACACTCTTTAAACTAGTACACTCCTTGGCGGGAAGATTCAAATAGCTTAGAATGAAAAGTTGAATATATATATATATAATGACTAATAATTATCAAGTAATTATAATTATAAACTAATATCTACGAAATTATAGACTAATTGCGTTCAGAATATTTACGTTTAAGCATCTTATCCTATTTCCTGTGGGTTATACATCAATCAAAAATACTGCGCAGTTTGTTCCCCAAGATGGATTTAGAGGTTACGAACTTGAGACCTTGAGCTATTTTTAGTATCATTAATGGGCCATAGCGCCAGCTAGACGCCATAAAAAACGATCTTCGAACTTTCAAACAGGAAGCCGTCACTCAAAGTGATTGACGGTTATCCTGTCGAAAAGTCGAACTTTGGACCCAACTCCTTGAACTGTCACTCACTTTCATTGCCTAAAACTTGTAGGAGGAGTAAAGTGACCTCATTTATGATTGGTTATTTGGCTCTAAAATTGAGTGACGTCAGCATTCCCATTAACTAAACTCTAAAAGTGTGGATAAACCCCGCCCAAAATGAGCTTTCAAATATAGATGCAGAGCACGGAAACGTCAGAATTTTGTATTTTCGGCGCGCTTCCTTAAACTTGAACCTGCGACACTAGTTATTTAGTTTCGGAATATTTTCTAAGTGGGACTTAGAAAATATTTCAATAACTGTTAAGCTCCGCGAAGCTTTGCGGTAATTTACAATAATTAATATAGCATATCATTTTAAGAGACTGCAATATCTAATAGATTAAATTAATAATAATTCTATCGTTTCAAATAAATATTGTGCGTGCCATTTCAACGGATTATTGTGCTTAGTGTCAGCAGCGAACCACCAGTGAAAAACACAGCCAATCATCGTTGGGGCGTAATCATTTCAGCAGATCCAACAGGCAGGACGTAACATTTTGTGACAGCGTAGTGGGATTTGCTGCGCTGCGGGAATTGAAATTCAAATAATTTAAATTTGAAATAAGCCATCATGGACGGGCTCCAGGCCTGGAAACTTTTCATGAAACCTGGAGGTTGTAAACGTGTACATTTAACACCACTAACTAGCCAGAAAACTATCCCCAAAGGAATGGAAGGGCTCGATGATTACTTGAAACAATAAAACGAAAATAAGATCAAACATGCCACCACCAAAAATGAAAACAACAAGAAATCGCAATAAAAAGCCAAATTAACGTCAAAACAAAATATCCATTTTAATACAAAATTATTAATTGATAAATTTAAAAAGTAAAATTGAAAAATGTTAAGAAGTTCAAGTGCCTCAATCTTTCCCAGTATAAATGGATAATCTTGGGACGATTATATTTAAGGCCCAAGACCCACGAGTACTGGAATTGGGAGAGGTTTAGCCAAGACTTGAACCACCGAGAATCAGCACCCAGAGAGACATCGGACTCCTGAAAAGCTTTCGACACCGAGAATTCAGCACTGAAGGAGACATCGGACACCTGAAAAGTCTTCAACACCGAGAATTCAGCACCGAGAGAGACTGGACCTGCGAAGAGGGCAACAAGACCATCGCACCCCCCCCTCCCCCCGTTTTAAAATATGTGACAAGTGACAGTGAATAAGTGAAATATTTGTAAATAGTCATTTTATGACTAATTATATTTTTCTCTTCACTACATCGAGATACAGTAAGTCAATTGAAAATTGCTTTCTATTATGTTGTACATCAGTTCTCAAGACAGGCTATTTTTCATTGGATGATCTAAATTAAATTTTAGTGAATTTTCTTGAAATTTGACGACTTTTAATTGAAAAATGGAATTTTAGGGAATTTTCTTGAAGTTTATAACTTTTAATTTGAAAATAGAATTTTGGTGAATTTCCTTGAAGTTTTATAACTTTTATTTAGGAAGTGGAATTTTTTGTGAATTTCATTGAAGTTTTATGATTTTTCTTTGAAAATGGAATTTTAGCGATTGTTCTTGGGATTTTAAGAGTTTTATTTGGGAAATGGAATTTTTGTGAATTTTATTGAAGTTTTATGATTTTTCTTTGAAAATGGAATTTTAGTGATTTTTCTTGGGATTTTAAGAGTTTTATTTGGGAAATGGAATTTTGATAGGTTTTCTCGAGATTTTATGAATTTTAATTCATAAATGGAATTTTTAGTGGATTTACTTGAAGCTTGATGTGGTGAGCCCACACTTCTATTAGTTATTTACTACAAGAAATTATCCACCTAGAAACACTACCCGAATCGGGTAGTGTCACGCCTACCCTGAAAGGGAAATGGCTTAATGGTATACTTACTTACTTGAAGCTTGATGAGTTTTTACTTGGGAGGTGAAATTTCGATGAATTAACTTGAAATTTTATACGTTTTATTTGAGAACTGGAATTTTAATGAATAGACTTGGAATTTTATGCCTTTCATTAAAAAAATAAATTGAATTTTGATAATTAGTTGATCGAAATAAAAAATAATTTTGTTTTATTGAAGTTTCACAAAATTCAGTTGAGGGTTGGAATCTTCATAAAGTAATTCAAATTCAGATTTTAATAAATTTATTTGAGAATCTAATTTTATTGAATACATTATTGCAATACAGTGATTAATTAAATAACCAGGACTAAACAACGAAATAAACATAGTCGCCTAGAAAATTAAAATGTTACCCCTTGAGAACTGATCAAGAAATTGAAAATGGCTCCTGTACGACGTGCCGGAAAGGTCACCAAGCGCGGTGGACCTTTAACCCGCAAACAAAATGCAATCAGAGTTGATACTGATCCTCTGAACATAGCGAGCGTAGCGAGTGTACCTAATGTAAATAATACCATTCCTGGAGATCCTAATGGTATCGCAAGGGCCCCACAAAATGAAACTACAAGTACCTCTAATAAATCGTTAGGCACAATGAGTTTAACGGGCGGGAATGATTCATGGAATGGTGGCGACCGCAGTATCGCGATTCCAGTTCAAAACTATCCTCCATTAAACCCTTTGATTTCATTAGCTGGTACTCCAGATCCTACAAAAGTTTCTAAAATTGTGCGGGATATCATACCCCAATTTGAAGGAAAAAAAATGTCCGTTAAAATGTTCGTCGAACACTGCCGAGCTGCCATGTCCATGATCAGTCCTTCAGAAATGCCTTACTTAACAATGTTAATTAGAACCAAAATTACCGGCGAAGCTAGAGTTCATATTCAAGATCGCGTTAATATGAGGTTAGAAGATATACTAAAAACCCTAGAACAAATTTATTCACCTCAAGAAGACTCTAGCCAATTATTACAGGATTTGACTAATGTAAAAAGACAGCCTAATGAATCCATTCCGGAATATGGAGCTCGAGTAAACCAGATATTAAATAAATTAACATCCCAGATAATGGAGAATACTCCCATAGAGAAAGCTCTAGGAATTTGTGAAGCCTATAGAATAACGTCAATTGGAAAATTTCTTCGCGGTCTTGATAAAGATGTCTATTCACAAATTAGGGATAAAGATATTTCAACCTTGGAAAATGCTATTGCCCTTGCGAACCAAGCCGATCCCCAATGGAAAAGTTGGAATAGAATTCATCAGAATAATGAAAGCCAAAATTCCGAAATAATAGAAAAAATTGGAATTACCACAATTCCCAATAAGCGAGTTGGTTATGTTGAGGGAAAGCCCGAACATATATTTAATAATAATGAAGCTTTAAAATCTGTGCAATGCTACGGGTGCCAAGAATATGGCCACATACAACGTTTTTGTAAAAATAAGAACAAAATTAGTAAAGAGAAAGAGAGTAAAGAATTTGAATATTGTTTTTTCACAAATCATTACACCCGAGAATGTAGGCTAAAGAAAAGACATGATGAAGAACGTGAAATACAAAAACGGAAACGCGATAATTATTTAAACTTCCAACAGAGTCGTCGAAACGGAGGGCGAACGGCCCAAACTCCGAATCAAATCGCGTCATCCTCCAGCTCAAATCCCGATAAGAAGTAAATCAAGCACCTACAATAATATTAGAAAACAATTCCCTATTAGAGAAAGAAGCTATTTTGCTAGTAGACACCGGGTCTAGTGTAAATATTAGAAAAGAAACCGTACTCAACCCTAGTTTGTGGATAAATGATAGACGAATCTATAATTTAATCGGAATTGGTGAAGATATTGTGACAACCCTCGGCGGAGTTAAATTGGTAGTAAAAGGCTTGGAAACGTCTTTCCAAGTTGTTTCCGAATCCTTTCCAATACTTCAGGATGGAATTTTTGGCATCGAAGCCTTAAAGCAGCACAGAGCAGTCTTGAATTTCGTCGATGATTGCCTTCATCTAGGAGATCAGGATTTCCCATTACTATCACACGCCATTGTGAAATTCCCTGCAAGATCAAAAGCGATAGTTCAGATTATTTTAAAAAGCACAAAATTAAAACAGGGATATATATCTAAAATACCATGCGGTCCAGGTATTTATAGCGGGGAATGCTTGACTAATAATTATGGGGGAATCGCTAAAATCCTTATAATAAACAGTACCAATGAAGATATTCATTTAACTGTACCACCAGTAGAGTTAGAAGAATATGAGCTTGTGCCTTCTCCTTCCTTATCATCTGACAAAAGTAAAAATGATAAAATAGTTGAACACACTAAAAGAATGGTAGAAATAAAAAAAATTCTAAATTTAACTGATTTAAATGAAGAGGAAATGGAAAGTATGTTACCCTTATTTTTCGAATATTCCAATCTTTTTAAACTACCCAAAGATGAATTAGGGGCCACCAATATAGTTAAACACAAAATAATAACAACTGATGACCAACCCGTTTATGTTAAACAATATAGGTACCCTCACATTTATAAAGATGAAAGCCGTAGGCAAACTGACGAATTACACGATGCACGTATAATTCAACCATCAGTTTCACCTTACAATTCCCCTTTGTGGATTATTCCGAAAAAAACTGACTCCAAAGGTAATAAAAAGTGGATGATGGTTATCGACTATCGTGCTTTAAATGAGAAAACAGTAGCCGATGCCTATCCTCTTCCTAATATTACCGACATCTTGGATCAGCTCGGTGGTGCTAGATATTTTTCTGTCATGGATCTTGCATCTGGATTCCATAAGATTCCCATGGATCCAGATTCACAAGCCAAAACTGCATTTTCCAGCCCGTTCTCCAATCTAGAATTTACTCGTATGACATTTGGATTGAGAAATGCCCCGGCAACTTTCCAACGAGTAATGGACCAGGTTCCTGCTCGGTGGGTTTCCTGTCACCACTACGTAGCGCGTCCTCAGGTTGCGGATAGAGGAACGGCCCGTGAGGCTGAACAGCCCCTAAGGTTAGCTGCGAATACAAGAATAAGCAGTCGCGGACAGCCGATAGGAACCAGTCGTGTGTGTGGTGAACTCAGCACTGGTGAAAAATAGGTACACGACAACCATGGCTTGGGAGGACTCACCCATTCGCGTTCATACGCAATGGGTGGGTTCTGGCAAGCCGAGGTGCAGCATGTATCCACCTAGAAACTATACCCGAACCAAAACTAAAAATCTTGTAAGGGAAAAATCCTGCTACCCCATTGGACACCGCAGCGATGACACTGCCAGCAAGGGATGTGTGGAATGATTCGCCTGCACAGGGCCAGAGGGGTATTGATGCCAGTAGGCGCGCTGCCTTGCAGGGGGATGTTAGGATACGAGGATGAAACTGTAATGTGTCTGACGACAAGTTGACACGGTCCTTGTCAAAGTCGGAAAGCTCCCATACTTAGACCCAGAGAGGTATGGGGGTTATCACTTCTGGGACGGTGGACTCACCTACGATCGGAATAGGATCCTAACGTGCGGATTATCTTGAAACTACCATGGCTAACTTGCAAAAACAAAAAACTACAGTTAAAGATCTAAGGGTGGGAACTCTAAACGCGCGTAGTCTAAAAACTGGCGGATTTAGCGAACTCATTGAGATAGCAATCAAATACGATACTGACTTAATAGCACTTCAAGAAACCTGCTGGCCGGGCGATTTCGCGTCAATTTCTAAGGATGACTATACTTTTCACTATGGGGGAGCTAAGGGGTTCAGACTGGGAACCGGCTTTCTCATTAATAAACGAATTTCGCAAGCGGTGATCGATATTCAATTCATTAACGATCGGTTATCATATATTGTACTAAAGGGTAATTTCAGCAAACAAGTGTGGATCAACGTGCACTGCCCCACCGAGGACAAAGACGAAGATACTAAGGATCTTTTTTACGAAACAATCGAACAGGTATTTGACAAGTTCTCAACGTATGACGCAAAAATAGTATTGGGAGATTTCAACGCGAAAATTGGAAAAGAACCGATGTATAGGCCTACAATAGGGTCGGAAAGTTTGCATGACGTCAGTAATAATAATGGGACTAGAGTAATAAACTTTGCAGCTTCAAAGAACCTCGTTGTCAAAAGCACATTTTTCAAGCATAAAAATATACATAAGGCCACCTGGACATCACCAGATGGTAACACTTGCAATCAGATTGATCACGTACTAATTGACAGAAGACGTCATACAAACATTCTCGATATAAGATCGTGCAGGGGAGCGGATTTAAATTCAGACCACTTTCTCGTGATGGTAAAACTAAGATCTAGGCTAGCGTTAAGTAACAAAAGAAGCCGCACAGAGCCAACAGTTCGTTTCAATATAGATAAGTTTAAAACACCAACAGAAATATTAAATTATCAAGTTGAGATATCTAATAGTTTCGACGTTCTCCAAGAACAGAGAAACGATAACGATAATTGCGTGGAGGACTCGGAAACCCTGTGGAGCAATATGAAAAGGCGATAAAGACAGCCGCGAAACTTACTATAGGTTTAAAGAAAGTAACCAAAAGCAAACCATGGTTTGACGAAGAGTGCAAACTTTGGTCTGAAAAACGTCGGAAGGCCAAACTAATTAGTTTACAAAATAAGTGTGATCACACACATAAGAAGTATCTCGAGATTAGTAAAAGTACAAATAGGCTTTATAGATCCAAGAAAAGGGAGTGCGAAAAGAATAAAATACTAGCAATAGAAACGCATAATAAACAAAATAACCCGCGTGAGATGTACAGGGGAATCAATTCTATAAGGAAAGGCTTTCAAAGTAGAACGGAAGTAATGAGGGACGAAAATGGCAATCTGGTAGCCGATGCGACAGAGAGACTGAATTTATGGAAAAACTATTTCGATAAGTTATTAAATGTACGCGAAGCGCCCGTTGAAGGTAATCTCGGTGAAATCCACACTGTTGATCTATTAAT
>CAKNYM010031308.1:0-16567 GCA_932195095.1 Andricus curvator
CGAAGAACGAAGACAAGGGATCAAGAAACCTACAGCGTATTTTAGATGTAGCAAGCGCGTACACATTGAATATAAATTTGATTAAATGTCAATTGTTGGAAACCCGTATAGATTATCTGTGCCATATAGTCGGAAACGGAAAGATACAACCTTCATCAGAAAAGGTCAATGCGATGCTGAATTTCCCCGAACCTAGAAATGCGAAAAAAAGTAGAAACTTTCCTAGAGCTTGTTAGATATTTCAGGAAGTTTATAGAAGGATTTACAAGGTTAACAAAGCTGTTACGCATATGTAATAAAAATGAAAATAATTTCTATTTCCACGACGAGCAGCATGAAGCGTTCGAAAAACTGAAGAACGTAATGAGCGAAGCACCCGTACTTCGCTTAATCGATCCAGAGCTAGAGACAGAGGTTCATACCGATGCCTTGATAGACAGATACGATGCTATTCTGATGCAGAAATGTAATGACAATCAAATGATGCATCCGTGTCAATATCTCAGCCGTAAAACTTCCGACGGAGAGCGTAGGTACTCCAGTTATCAGTTAGAGGTATTAGCTGTCATGTTTGCTCTGCGAAAGCGCACGCCTCTGCACCTGTTTTGCCTTTTTTGGCTGGGTTACAGGTGTCTTCCTGTGCCTCGATTCCTCTTTTCTGTCGCTGATGTCGCAGGAGCTGCAGCAGTGCGGATCCTGTGTTTCTTTTTTTTTTGCCCTGAGACACTTGCTTCGACGGGGATCAAAGCTCTTTCGCTTTCTAGATTGGGGAGTAAAAGCGTCCACAGCTTCTCAAGTTTGAGTTTCTGCCTGGCTCATATTCTTCTTCTTTGGTTCCATTTCTCTAGCCTTCATCATTTGTATAGCGGCTGGTGCGCCAACTCCTCGCGGAACAAAACCATAGTGGTATTTGTCATAGTCTTTTGTGCTGGATAGATTGTTCACCACCTCCCTTGCTTCTTTTACTCCTTCCCGGATTGGCAGCCACATGTTCCTTTTCTCTATAAAAAAGAGTTCCATCTCTAGGATAATTGTTTTTAATTGTTTGATGAGCCCACTTTGCTCATCCATGTTTCGCTCTGCAATCGTGATGTGCCTCCTTACCTTTGTCTTTTCGCTCATATTGACCTCCTGCGTCACGTCCAAAGGACCTGCTAACTCCTCACAGACGCTCCTGTTCAAGTACGATTGGTTCCCCCCAAAATCCATGGAACCCGCACTGGCCACCGGGGCTTGCACCCGATCGGAACCGGCGAGGAGATTTCTACTCCCTTGGGGTAGCGTGTTTTTGTCGTGCCCACTCATGACTTGTGTCTTGTTCGAAGTTGCTTTCCCTAGCTGGTTTGTTGTCCACCCCGGGTTTTTGAATTTCCTGGTATGGATTTTTCTCACACAATCGATTACCACAAAAGAAGTCATAGAAAAGTTTAAGTTCCTTGAACAGTCGTATAGAACCCACGAAAAATCATTGCCGATTGGGGAGCAGCCTTCACTTTTAACGAATTCAAAGAGTCATTTAAGGAAAAGCAGATCCAGCATATCTAAGCGACCACAGGAGATCCCAGAGGAAATGGCTGAGTCGAAAGAATTCACCAAATACTCGAGGAAGTCTTCACAAGGCTTGCAATGTAGGAACCTCTGAAGTGGTTTAAACAAGTTAGTCAGGTCCAGTGTGCATTCAACTCCACCCACCCACGAAGCATTGCCTCAATGAGAAACAAAGAAAAACTGTGAAAACAAGCAAAAAAAAACATTTAAAAAGTCCAGAAAGAAAATGCGCAAAACTACAATAGAAAAAGAAAGAAAGCTTCTGCATATCACGTAGGAAACGTCGTTGCGATTACCAGAACGCAAAAAGGATTGGGGTTCAAAAATTAAAATTAAAAAATTCGGCCGATACAAAGCAACGAAAGTTTAAGGAAAAGAAAGATACGACGTAGAAAAAATCTACGAACCAGGCTATAACGACGAAGGTCCTGTACACCTTAAGCTTAGAAGATAACATGACACCGTGGACTGGCTTCGATGAAGACGCATCGTCGGGGTCAGACGATAGTGTCAGAAAGGCCAAATATATGATAGGTATCAGATAGCGATTAGCGATAATAGACAAGGGCGTGAGCTGGGCCGCATACCTAAAAGGGTTAGCATAATAGTTCGGGGGATACGACCCCGAGCAGCTCCGTGGGGCCCAATGACGACAGTCCGTTTATGGCGCTTGACGAAGCACGACGTCTCAACGTTATGTTCCTGTATTGTTTTTTTCCTAAAATATACGTCTTAAATATCAATTGCTTTGTTTTCCACCCTCACTCCCACAGTATGTATGCAAAGTTTCAATTTGATTGGATATGTGAAAGTATTTCAAATTGGAATACAAGATTTGGCCCTCCCATACATAGTAGTAGTAGTTCTACTATACTACATATATAGTAGTAGTACTGTGTTCTACTATCCTTATGGAGAAATGCCTGAACGTAATTGTTGAGTTCGATTGTAACGATTTTCTAGTAACTCTTGTTATACGCGTGCGACACAATGTTCCGATCAGCATCAGTAGGTTAGAATGCAATGAAAAGAATAACGATAGCAACAACTTTCGATAGTAACGCTTACACCTTGTAAGCATGACACGATTTTCCGCTCAGCATTTGTGGGTTAGAATGCAATGGAATTAATGAAGATAGTGAATACTTTCGATTTTCGATAATCGCCCAACAGCAGTGTGTGTATGTGGTACTGAATTGAAAACAGTGATCCAAAGTGATTGTGAGTCACCTAGGTCTGCACATGCTTGGATCGTAGTGATGTTTATTGGCTGTAGCGCGCGGCTGTATTTGAATTTAAAATGAGGAAGTAAAATAGAACCAATGAGCGCAGCTCAGTTCAAACATGCGCAGATCTTTTGGAATCAGTGTTGGAAATTACAATCGGATCATAGTTCGAAGTTAATCAACGACTTGGCGAATTGGCGCTTCTCCATCCATCCACCGCCACCTCGTAACGCAACACAAGCTTACAGGATTCCACAGTTAATAGCAGTTCATATTTTAAAACGCACGGAGCATTCATTCACCTAGGAAATCTGTCTCTTAGTTGCCAGATCCATAAAGAGATAGAGCATCCTTCCTGTTAGTCCGGTTTCAAGCATTTACATTCTCATGCAAGACAACTCGTAGCCCCCACCTTATGATGCGTGGAATATGTCCCCTCGCGTCCCCGTGGAATAGCAACGCATAAAACCTTCTCTCATTTTGCCTTGTTTTTGAGATTTTGAGGTTAACTCGCGTAACATCTTTTGCTCGTTCAATTATAATTTCATTTTAAATTATTAATTTTTTCATTACATTTCATAAGACTTATGCCTCTACTTTGAGAAAAATTTGTAAATTATTATTTGAAAATCCATCTCTCAGGTTCAAAACTCAACTATTTTATTGAAAATTTTTTTTTCTCAAATTAATTTTCTAAATGAAAATTTAAGTATTCTATTGTTTGTTCAATTTTCAACAATTTGATTGAAAATTTATGTATTTTAATAAGAGTTCATCTTATCTAGTAGAAAATTAATTTTATTTATTGGAACTTCAATTACTTAGTTGAAAATTGAACTTCTTTGTTAAAAATGAATTTTATTATTCGAAGATCCATCTCTCTGGTTGCACATTAAACTATTTTCTTGAAAATTCGTTTTTTTTTAAATTAATTTTTTTAACTGCAAATTCAATTATTCTATTTTTTGTTCAAAATTCAACAATTTAAAAATTAAACTTCTCTCCTCCACGCTTTCCCCTCCCCCTTCATCACTTGATCAATCCATTCATCCAGTACCTGCATGCTCTTACACCCTCTCCCATTATGAATCTCACAACTCTATTCCATTTGCCCTCTTTTTTAATCTTTCTTAGGTACTCTGGTTCCTCCTGCATCTTAACCATTCGATACCAGCTGTTGTACTTTGACTCCACAATTTTCTTCGATCTTTCCACACATCATCCCTTCCACTATTTTCTGCTAATCTCTACCCCTCACTTGCGTACCACATTAAAATCTCATTTCATATCTCTCCTTTTCCCATTTCGACCATCCCATGTTACCCCTCCTTTTTTTATCCATAACTTTCCGTGCACACGCTTGTGCAGTTCTGCTTCCCTCTCCGCTTCTCAGTTTCTCTTCAAAATTCCAGGCTCTTTTCAGTTGCATGACAATTCTCTCATTCAGACTTTCCACTTTTTTGCTATGGTTTTGTTTCTGGAACACATTGTCTTAGTCTTATTCAAGTTCACTGTCACATCATTTACTCATCCTTCTTTCATCATCCGCTACTAGCATATGCTATTGAATACACTTTGCCTGTTCCTAATGTTGTCCCTCCTTTCCTTTTCCTCTCCATCTCCTCCTCTAGGTGTGCCAGAAAAACACTAATAGAAGTGGGCCAACAACAGTTTTTATAGGAGTCAGAGAATTTCATGAGTCAGGTAAAAGTGCCAGGCAGTATAAATATGAAAAATTTCAATTTTAATTTGCAATTGTTTTATTCTGTTTATGAAAGATTCTTGGTTGAAAATATTACAAGTTTGCGATTCTCCTCTTTGAATGTTGATGGTCAGAGAAAATGAAAGATTAGTCACGAAAAAATTATAGAATTTTAAAAATAAAGTTTTGCGGTAATCCTGATAAAATATTCTTGCTAGTAATTTATTTACCTTGTATTTATATATTTTTGCAACTGTTTTTCCCTGCAGATTATCCTTTTAGTTATAAATTTTATTTTTTGATTGAAAATTCAACAATGTTTCTAAAAAGTCATCCTTTTTATTTTAAAATACAACTGTTATGTCGAAAAATCATATTTCCAGTTAAAAATTCATCTCTTTGGTTAAAATTTTAACTATTTTGTTGAAAATTTAATTAGTTTGTTAAAAATTCAACTATTTTTTTAAAAAGTCATATGCATATTTTATCTTAAATACAAAAAATTTCCATTAGTTTCAGGTCCCGCATCTTATTATTTCTGGAAACCATAATTCACGTACAGTAATAGGGAGGGAGAAGAAATTTTTTTTACGGTTCGTTACGGGGGGAGGGAGGGAGGGTCGTGGAAAAAGCCTATAATCTGTCAGGTGATTTAAATACGGTCCCTAACCGGTGTGTCGTATCGATCGTGTTTTTTTAGCAAACCCTTTTGAGATCCCGGTCAACAACGCGGTAAAATACAAAGCTTTGGACGTATTATGCGCATTACTGGTACACACTGCAGCCATTGGCAAGTACTAGAGATCCTCAAGGGAGAGTTGAGATACGGGGTACTCCAATTCTGACTGGTGCCGCTATACCGGAATTAGTTGACCTTTTGGAATTTTGATTTGCCTAAGTTGGCACAATTTTCAAATAACAATTTTATTTGCAAGAGGATTTAACAGAAAAGAAACAACACTCATCTCACGAACATTATAAATTTTTGGGGAGGTTAGGTATTAAGGTTAGGGAAGAATAATATTTACTTTGAAACACATATAATACTTCAAAAATTTCATAAACAAAAGCATTAATAAAAAATAATACTGTTCAAACTTTTCGCGACCCATGAAAATATCAACGTTCCGGTACAGCGGCGATCATTGGAAGGGTAAACGTGTGTCAACTCTCCCTAGAGGATGAAGTGGAACAATGATGATTACTAAATTTGAAGAAAATAAATGTTAGGAAAAGCGTACCATTGATAACTAAAATAGAATAAGCCAGTTCACTTGATTTTGAGGTAATTGAACAATAATTGAATATTGCAAACACAATTTTATCTAAATATTTTTAACAGTAATGTTTTCGTTAAAACGCATTATGTAATTATTTGGGGAAAATCTAGTGGTATTATAGTATAGAAATACAATTTTCGTTTCAATCCATTATATTTATATTTTCTCTTATTTTGAGTCCACAATTCCTTTATTTAAGGGGACATACCACTGTTAATAGAATTTTATGCAGGGTTATGGTCTTGTGGAAAAGGATCGTCAAACGAGGCCAATTATTTTTGAACATCTCAAAGAAACTTGAATGTTTTTAAACTTTTATTTCTTTCTCGATTTCCTTAGCAGCGTTATTATTAATAGTGCAATAGTGCAGAATAATTGAAATATCAATTTTGATTATGTTTCATTATTACGGATCACTCTATTTTTTGAAAAGTAATTTTACGAAAATATAATGAAGAAGTACTTTTTAAAGAAAACTTTTACACGGAAATTGGATACACTCTTTTTTCGCAATTTTACGTTAAATATAATTTTGCACTTCTTTCATACAATTTCACACAAAATGGAGAATTTTAAATTTAAATACTGTTTATTACCACGCTAATTTTCCAATATTACTCAATAAAAAAAGTTAATAATTGCAAACTTAAGGTTACATTCCTCAACAGGATTTTGGCCGACCATGGTTATCTTACCAAATTGTGTAAATTTAACTCGATACATTTAGGTACTATTATTACCTACGTAGTTTGTTGCATATTAACAACTCACTATAGCGCCACGTAACAGACCCGTATGGGAAACGGTAAAAACACCAGTGCTTTTAATTTTCTAACCTAAAAAGTGGCATTATCTGTCGATCGACGTGGTACTATTGTCGCACCATATCCTGTAACTTTAAGATGATAATTCGAAAATTTCTTTACGTTTTTTACAGTATATACTATGTGACTTACACAAGAGGCGGCAGTTGGCTCGTTGGTGTCCTTTTTGGATATCTCATATCTACACAACAATTAGATTTGAAAAAGGTAACTTACATTTGATTCTATGCTATGAGAAGTAAATTATAATTATTATACCATTGGGCTATTTCCCTTTTGGAGTAAGCGTGACTCACTCGATGAGGAAGGAAGTAATGTGGGGGAGGAGGTATAGATTTTTGATTTGATGTAGAATTCCCGTGTTATTTATTTGAATAAAACGTTCGTTCAGCAACACTGCTCCGACCTAGGTCGCTGATCAATCTCTCTAGCGACCACCCCAAGTGAAGAGCCTCACAAAATAATCATGTGAAGCTCCCCACTCGGATTAATTAGTATCCAAGGTCTTTTGTTTCAGGCGTCGTTCATCTTTCATTCTCTCAACATGCCCAAACAATTTTACATAGTTTCTTTCACATATGGAAACTAGTGTCTCCTCTACATCCCTATCTTTGAGGATTATCTCATTACTCGCTACGTGCATCAGTGTTTTGCCGCATATCATGCTCAGAAATCTCATGTTATTCGCATTAATTTACTCTTATTCTTTCCTTGAAAAGTCTAGGTCTCGCTACCGTACAGCACAGTCGATACCAATATAGAATTATGCATTGCCATTTCAGCTCCACTTGATATATTTCCATTTCTGATAATGAGCCCTGCTCTACCGATAACCTTCTCACCGTCGTTTTTACGACCATCTATCTTCCCATCCATCTTTCCGTCACTAGTGAATAGGCTACCAAGATATACGTACTTATTAACTTGTTCTATTCTCTCATAATTCAGGGCAATGTTGAATATTGTTTCCTCACCCTTTCCTTCCAAAATCATAATTTTTGTTTTATTTACGTTAATTTTGAGGCCCATGTTCTTCATGCTTGTGCTCAGTTTACTCAAAATTCTTCGCAAGTTTTCGATTGACTCTGCCATAGCAACCTTATCATCTGCGAACGCTAATTTACGTACCCTCACTGTCCCAAGATCCACACCTTCTTCGTCGGAGAGAGCCATTCTCAGACACTTGTCCATGACTATAATAAATAGCCATCAGGACATAACGCATCATTGTCTAACACCTTGCGTGATATCGAACCAGTCATTCAGTTTCCCATTTACCATTACAGTCGCTTTACTACCTGTATATATTGTTTTTATTGCTTGTAGGAGCCATCCATTGAGTCCGCACTCTTCCAGGATTTTTCAAAGTTTACTTCTATTCACCTTGTAAATCGCATTTTCTAGGTCAACAAATGCCCAAAAAACTGTTTTCCTCACACTCAAACTTTTTTCTGTGATCTGTGATCCTGAAATAAATCCACTTTGGACTTTCCATATATTTTCCTTTGTTATTTTCATGACCCTACGAATAAGATTTTCTGGATCGCTGAGTCGAGGCCCCTTTCGAACTGATTTTCAGTTTTGAAATAGAGACAGGAATGACTTGCGGCCCGCATAGCGTCCAAGAAACAGCCCTCCGTTTGTTGTGGTGGTCTTCAAGCGGATATTTGAACTTTGATTGTCTCACTCAATGTGACCACCCCCCTAAGCCATGGGTGTAAAGTGATCGCGCTTATGGCACTTTGGCACTAACGGGTCACGAAGGTGTCCTAACGGCCTCTCGGGGACACTGGACGTCCTCCCCGAGTGATTAGTGTTGCCCTTGCATGCAGGGCTCTGCAGGGGTGGACCTCTGTTTCCCTAGCTTCTCGTGGAATCAAAATGAACACGCGAAATACCCGAAATGGAAAAGGAGGAGGAAGGGAGGTGACGTAGGAGGGAGAGGGGTTGGGCCTTAATGGATCTAACATAACCCTTTCCTCCCCATCTGTCTCTCCGGCGAGCCAAATTCAGGTGACGGCTGTGCCCCCAGCTCCCTCGAAAGCTGAGGGATCGACAGTCCCTCTGAACGAGGCTACGGTATTGGGAGAGGCCAAACAGTCCCCCAAAAAGAGTAGACGCATCAACGGTTCCCTGCAAAGGAGACTGAGGAGGTGAGCCCAGCAGGCTAGTAGAGCAGCTTCGGAGGCTGGAACTTTGGCAGCTACAGGACCGACATCCAGCACTGAGGCCCAGAAGAGAGGTGGGGGCTCAGAGGGCATCCCACTAGAGGTGGCTCAGCCTTTAAAGGGGCATAAGGCAGCCCAGCAGCCGACGAACAGAGAGTCGTCGGGAGCTGGCAACAGGTTCTCAGATCAATGGCCATGATTCTTGACCTCCTTCTGCAGGGGGGATTTGTGGCAGCCGACCTAGCGGCTAAAGCTTGGCTACACAAAGCAGTGGTCGAGACAGGGTCGTGGGAAGCTGCCTATCTTAAGGTGGGTGGGGTTGAGTTGCTCCAGAATATTGTGAGGGCTACGGCGTGGTTTCCGGGTAAACTGGAAGATTCATCTGAGGTACTTTGTCGGTTGGAGAAATTCAACACCTCACTTAAAACAGCGTCCTGGAGAATCGTTAGGCACAATAGACCTCAGGAATTGGACGCACAAGGATGCACTAGGCATCGTCTCGTTGTGCGGATTCCTAAGTCCCAGACAAGGGCTCTCGCGTCCCTCAACAATAGGCCCTCCTATCACTTCTGACAGGTCAACTTTAAGGGTCTTTAGCACCACCAGCCTGGGACAGGAGGAGCCTGTTGAGACGCAGGAAGATCAGGAGGTCTAACCATCACCCAGATTAACTTGAATCACAGCAAAGGCGCCCCTACAGTTTTACAGAGGGGCATGGCTGCCATTACTGGAATACCTTACCACCACTGATTTAGATAGTCTCAATACGGGGAACACCCAGACGTTCCGTAACTCAGTCAGGGAGAAAGTCATTGTACCGTTGTACCCGCTAGCCCTAAATGGGTCAGAAATCCAAGAAGAACGGACTGGGATCAGTGGTCCACGGAACTCAGATGTGCAATGTCAGAGGTTCCCAGGTCGATTCGAGACGTAGATACCTTGGAGATGGCAGCCAGAACTTTCACGGAAGCCATCAAAGCTACTTATGAAAGTAATTGCAGACCTATAGAGCTGGAACTACTTTTGCACAGACATCAAGAAGGGAGCTGAGGCGACTAGACTGGATAGGCTGCTTTCTCAAAATCCGGACGCTATGGTCAGCACCCTGAAAGTGCCGGCGGGGGGTACTCAGAGTCGGACAGGAGTCTCCTGCGGCCCAACTGGGCCCGAAAGGGCGGCTGGCCAACAAGATTGTCACCCACGCCAGGTTCAGGTGAGCCCTGAGGTCTTTCAGTCCTTACAATTCTTCTGGCCCAGATCTTGTCTGAAGTATGAAGGAGAAAGGCCTCGCAATTTAATCCTTTATGAATATCAAAGGATCCTTCAATAACACCTCTGGACAGGTGATCAGGGCGGCCATGATTACACATGGTGTGCCCATTGCAGTCGTGGAGTGGACGTGCCACATGTTGGTCAACAGGAATCCAACTACGACTAAGGGTGATGCCACTCTATGTCGAACCATTGTCTCGAGATGTCCGCAGGAAGGAGTTTTATCGCCATTGCTGTGGTGTCTAGCAGTGAATGAACTGGTTTATCTAGTCTCGAGTCAGGGCCACCACGTCATAGGCTATGCGGACGATATACTGGTTATCGTGCGCGGCCAGCATATGAATGCGCTCTTCGGAGTGATGAAGCAAGCACTGATGATAGTGGATTCATGGTGCAAGAAAAGTGGGGAACCACGAGTACATTGAAACTAGGAAGACAACAACTGGAAATCAAAGAATGAGCTCAATATCTAGGAGTCATTCTGGATAAGAAGCTGTTATGGAACGAGTATCTGGAACACAAGTGCAAGAAGACAGTAGCGACTCTATGACTCTATAGGAGAGCCATAGGGAAAAACTAGGGCTTGAAACCAGAGACAATCATGTGGATCTATACAGCGATCTTGCGACTCAGGATAACGTATGCGGCGGTGGTATGGTGGAGCAGGGTCAAGCTGTTCACTGTGAAGTCTCGACTGGAAAGGATCAAGGGACTAATTTTGAGAGGCATCACTGGAGCCTCGAAGTCGACACCCACGATGGCACTGGGGACACTAATAGGCTTAGAGCCCCTCCATCTTATCATTAAGGCCGTGGCGGCGAAGGCGGCCTGGAGGTTAAATTCGGTGAATGACAGAAGGATCTCGACAGCAGTGAAGATCCTAGTCGACATGGCGAAGAGGCAAACCCTGTACATGCCCAGGGAACAAATGGTCCCATGCCACCTCTTCGACAAGAAGTACCGAGTGAGCCTGTCCACGAAGGAGGAATGGGTTAATGGCGACACACACCTGTCCAGTGATGAAGACAACTGGTTTACAGATGGCTCCAGGAACGAGGAAAAAGCAGGGGCTGGGATATATTGTAGAAGGAATGGAATGGACTTCACAATCAAGATGGGGTCCTACGCCACAGTTCTACAATCTGAGATTATGACCATACTCCAGTCCGCCTACAAGGCAAAATAGTATGACAATAAAAGGAACATACGAATCTCCTCAGACAGCAGGGCTGCTATATTGGCCTTGAATGGAACAACGAGCACATCGCTATTATAATAAGAATTTTTTGAGGCACTCAATATGTTAGCGTTAGCGACGGAAAACCGACTTACTCTGTTATGGATCCCTGGACACAGCGGTATCAAGGGCAATGAGATATCGGATAGGCTAGCCAAGCTAGCAGCAGGAAGGAATTTTACTGGACCTGAGCTAGTTTTAGGTATTTTCAGCAGGTCAGTCACTGAAGAAATTAACTGTTGGCTGACTGAGGAATATCAGAATGAGTGGGATTTGGTATCTGATTGCAGGCAGGCCAAAACACTCTTGGGCCTAAAGCTTAACTCTAATCGAGCAAAGGAAATACTCAAGCTCGAGAGGAACGGAATCAAAGTCCTAACAGAAATTTTTATTGAACATGGGAACCTAGGATATCACAGACGTAAGATAGAACTTGCAGAAAGTTCCCCTGTCGTCTGTGCGGAAAGGATAATGAGACAGCTACTCATATTCTTCGTCACTGCCATGCGGTTGCAGGGAAACGTCTAACTCTCACACGCAATTATTGCATCAGTGAGTCAGAGATATCAGCCAACAGCGTGGCTGCGGTCCTCTCCCTATGGAGAGGGCTATGCGGTCATGATTAGGCTCCCAAGGGGACGCAACGGGATTACGTCTGCTAAAAGAATGGCTGAATGAACAAGACTTTTGATAATTTCAATTTTATGTTATATGGGATGATTAGCGAAATAGTTCAAATATCTTCCTGAATAAGTTTTTTTGCGAAACCAATTAGTTTTTATAATACTGTTTTCAGATCTTATTATTTCTAAATTTAAAAATCCAATTGAATTGTTTTCTTCTTTTTCGATTGCAAATTGTAGTCTTTTGTGGAAGGAATTAAAAAGTGAAACGATCAAATCTATTTTATTTTAGGAAATAATTAAAAAGGAGTCATCAAAATAGCGTACATATATTGGAATTTTAAAATTGATTTTATTCAATACTTCTGATTCTAAATCTTGCATCACAATTTCCGATAGAATAGCCAAAATCGGTGAACCCATAGGCATATCATATATTTGCTGGTAAAAGTTATTATCAAATTTAAAAAATGTGTTATTCATAAGAAAAGAAATGCGAACCTTAAATTTGTCCAAAGGAATTTTAATATTTTTCTTTATGTAATTCCATCTGGATTCCTTGTTGGTTGGTTTTTATACTGCGAAGGTCACCATCACCAGCCTTTAGCAGCATAGTATTAGATGGGAGTCCCAAAAGCAATAAAATATTATAAATATCCATGAAATTCTATGAAATCTGAAGTTTTCTGACATTGTAAAATCCTTCAAAGTAAACGCAAAAGAAGGCGTATGGATTAAGTAAGAAAAATGTTTTATCGTAATCTCATTTATGATATAAAAATAGTACGACCTTCGCTGAAATCGAAAGTCTCAGAACGTCAACCGCCAGGGCCGTGTCGTAATGTTGCGCAACGTGACGCAATTACAGCTAGGCCGCACAGTGGACCTATTTTAAAAATTCTATCTCAAAATCGTAGCACTTTATATCGGAATGATCTAGAGGGATATTTTATACCAAATAAAAGAAAAAACCTTCTCGGATACATAAGAATTATAGAGAAAGTCGGAAAAAAAATCGTGACCTTGAAAATCTGTGTTGCAGATGGAATTTTTGGCAAAAAAATCGTTTATCGAATACCAAAAACGCTTAGATTTTACATTTTGTGGCAACCAATATGGCAGGCCAAATTGTAAAGGAAACCGATTTGACTAAAATTTTCTACAAGGTGGTTTTTCGGGTCGCTGATTTCAAATCCAGGGTAAAAATTTGAAAATTCAAAATGGCGGATCCAATATGGCGGACCAAGTTTGTAAAAGGAAACCGATTTGACTAAAATTTGCTACAAGGGGTTTTCTCGGGTCGCTGATTTCAAATCTGGGGTCATAATTAAAAAATTAAAAATGATGGACCGAAATCGTGCAAAAAAAGAGATTTGACTAAAAATTGCCTTTTTTGGGTCGCTGAAAAATCAAAAAGTTTAAAATAGCGGATCGAAATTCTCAAAACCACTTTTGCACTATTTTTCCTAGGAATCGCGCGGCTTTCTAAATTTGTCAACACGTATATTTTGATCCGCCATATGTGATCCGCCATTCTGAATTTTTCAATTTTGACCCTGGATTTGAAATCAGCGACCCGAAAAACCCCCTTGTAGCAAATTTTAATCAAATCGGTTTCCTTTTACAATTTTTGTCCGCCATATTAGAGCCGCCATTTCGAATTTTCAAATTTTGGCTTCGGATTCGTAATCAGCGACCTGGAAAACCACTTTGTAGCAAATTTTAGTCAAATCGGTTTCGTTTTACAATTTTAGTCTGCCATATTGGCTCTGCCATTTTGGATTTTGTCTTACAACGATTTTTTTTTTGAGTTTCTCTATAATTTTTCTATATTCGGAAAGGTTTTTTCTTTAATTGAAAAAAAATATCTCTCTATGTAATTCCGATCCAAAGTTCTACGATTTTGAGACAGAATTTCAAAAAAGGTCCACTGTGGGCAGTTCAGGTACTACGCTTTATCGCTATGCTACTGTTTTTTGTAGGGTGACTGACCGCGGATGACCCCCTCGGCCGCGTTTGAAATCTAAAATTTCATTATTTTACAACAACATTCATTACTAATTGATGAAATTACCTCATCTTTGACGAAACACTTGAATTTCCTCATTTTCAGAGTCACACTTTTAGTTTCGCGGTTGAACCTTTTTATGCAAATGAATTAAATTGTCTTTATGCAGAAGCATATAATTTAAAAATAATCGCACATAAGTATTTACATTTGTTTCTTTTCACATTAAGTAAAATACGACTGTATTTTTCGAGGATAAGAAAGAAACTGATTTTAAGGGAGAATACTTGACAAGCGTCAGATTACACTTGGTCCGTCTGAAAAGTTGACTGCTATGAATGTTTGAAAATTCTTCGAAATCATTTCAAATTATTGAAATAAATTGAAAATTCGTTAGAATCGTTGTCAACACCCCAAAATCTTACAAATTCTTCAAAATTTTGAAAAATACCTTTATATATTTGAAAATCTTTAAAATACTGTGAAATTCCGCTGTTCTTATGAACAAATTCTTCGAAAAGCAAGAACATTATAAAATTTCGTGAAATTCTATGAAATCTGTCATTTTCTGAAAAATGAAATTGTAAAATCCTTGCAAATGAACGCAGAAGAAGACGAAAGGATCAGATAACAAAGTTTTCTATCGTAATTTAATTTATGATGTACAAATTGTGCGACATCACTTAAAGTTTAAAATCTGAAATTTAATTATTTCAACAAAAAATTCAATATTAATTGATAAAATCAACTCATCTTTGACAAATCTATTGAATTTCCTCAAAAGTTAAACTCATACAAACAAGTCATTCGATAAAGTCAGTCAATGAGAATGGTTACACCGGCGAGCCTACAGTAGGCCTACTACTACGACAGTAGCTCAGTTTCGCTTTGGCGCAAAAGCGTTTTCAACAGTGGCTCTCTGTCGCACACATGGAGTCCCTGCGGCTTCTGCGCCGACGCGAATCTGGCCACTCTGGATTTAAGCTGGTTTATTGTAAGCCGGCCTACTATAAGCTCAAAGGTGTAACCAGGACCTATAAAGACTATTCGGAATGACTCAATTCTTTTTAGAGCACGCTGGATTATACTGTCGTGCTTTTGAAGAATGGTTCCATCTATATTTGCTGTAAAGCCTGTTTACCTATGCACCATAACGCGGAGGTGACCTTTACGGCAGAACGTAAATAGAGGCTTTCTTCAAAAACACGGCAGTATACAGTAACATTGGGTACACATGAGTAAATTTTATCCGTTTTGGATTGCAGAAAACTATTTACATTGGATGGGTTAGTTGCCTCCTTTCTTTGATGTTATGCACATTTACCACGTGGTCTCGAATGCGAGAGGATGACACTTACAACGTCATTGTGGAATCAATTCATGCATCGATCTCGCGACCGCTCTGGGCCGCAAGTGTAGCTTGGATCGTTTTAGTTTGCATTCGTGGTCATGGTGGTATGTATATTTAGTAATAGTCAGTGGCGCCAATCATTTTTCAAATTGCTCACGCGAAACTGCTTCAGCACGACACTTCCCCCCCTAGCCCTCATTTTTCAGACCGCCCATTTTCGACAAGTAAAAGAAAAAACAACGCGGCCATTAAGGTAAACGTCCCAGTAATCGTGACACCACTTTTCTTGCTTCTTTCTAATTTGAATTAATTGAAATTCCGTTCGGTACTACAAAATATTAAAGCTACTTGAGTTTTATCATTATATATCACTTTTAACATATTTTTAAACAATATATTCTAATTATAACCAATTATCACGATTTTTGGATTCGTCACAATTATTGGGACACTTACCTTAATCTGAGAATACTAATGTAGATAAGCACATCTATTTTAGTAATTAGCTATGTACTTGTAGCAAATACATCTCTTCATCGAAAGGTTATTTTGAGTCACAGATTATAAATATCACCCATCTGCATACTACTCCCTTAAACTGAACCAGTAAAATTGTCACTGGTTGAATCAGTATTTTGAATTATCACTGTTAAACCAGTGATTTTTCCACTTCGACTAGACGAGCCAGTTAGTGATTAAACTAAAATAGCGCTACTGATTCTACCAGTGACGCAAAACGATAGATTGAACCAGTGATATAGCGCTCCACGCGGGCAAGACATGAACCTCCAGTCGTCTGGCACGCGCGCGTCGCCGGTCAGGTCTGGACATTTCTCGAGTGAAAACGAATCTTATTGTGTACTAGTGTTTGTTTTATAAATATTTGGCGCCTGGCTGCAATGAGCAGGGGATATAATATCTTGCGCTTTCCACAATCAGACGCAACATATTATATCCCATTATGTTGCAGCCCAGATTGTATTTTTATCAGTAGATAGATTTCGATTCAAAAAATGACTATTTAAGAAATCTCCCACTTTTCTGTTTTTGCTCACTCAATACTTTAACATTGTGTTTCTAATGTATTTTGATTCGCTGTAAACTCGTAGATGATTAAAACATTCTTCATTGTTAGCTCAAAGAAGATCATAGTGTAAGAAATATAAATTGAAAAAATATTATTATTCACGAAAATAACAAAATTATGAAGATAAGAATGTTTTCAAATATGCGGTTTGCGAACATGTAAACCCCGGCCATATAGTCAGCTCTAAATTATAATTATACTTTTTAGGGTACTAATAAGCTAATTATTTACATATTATTTT
>CAKNYM010031309.1:0-11748 GCA_932195095.1 Andricus curvator
TACCCCAAAATTGTTTTTCATTACAAAAAAGTTGCCACACAGGAGTAGTGAGTAAATTCAGGCCAAAAAATTTAGAAAAAATACATGTTGCTCGCAATAATTAAAATAAAAGGAGAATATTTTTCTAACCCCGAGACAAAAAGTTAATTGAAAAAAACTTATAATAGTTGCTTTTTGTAGATAAAAAATATTCCAGATTTTAGCTTAGAATTCAAATGGTACATTCGTACTGAAAAAAGTATAAAATAGTTTTCTTTAAGGGCTTTTTCTTTGAAAAAAAAGTATTTTATTATTTTACTGTATTTGAAAACTTTTAGAAAGAGGGATCTGTTCAGTGAAAGGTTTCAAACAAAAATATAAGAGGTTAGGAAATTAAAAAAAAAGTGGACGATGGGAGACAAGTACAGAGAGTCAGTTACCTCGTTTTGAATTACTAATCTCTATATTACTGTATTAAAACTGAGATTTCGAACAAATCCTTCTAACACAATACGTATTTGATTTTTAGAAAATTAAAAAATTTGTTATGAAAAAGCCCACTCTCGGCAAAAATGTTGCTTATCTACTTCTGTACTGCAACCCTTCACTTAAAAAATAATTCCCCGCTCATGCATTTTCAAAAGTTTTCGAATTTCAAAGGCTAAGAAATAAAATATAAATATAACATGGTTCTAAATCTTTGCAGGCTTCCAGGGTGCCATCAGCGAAAAATGAGTTTAATCAAGAGATTTTCGATAAGAAGATAATTGACTGGGTTGCCGTTAAGTACTTGCCATTTAACTTCTTCAATGATGCTTTGACTCAAAGCGTCTTCGAATATTTGAATCCAGAAGCAAATACCTATAAAAGAAGTGCCATGCGAGAAAAAATCCTTCACCGGTTTGAGCAGAAGAAGATGGCGGTAAAAGAAATTTTTAACCTTTCAAAATCGAAGGTGTCCTTCACTGTGGATGGTTGGACGGCGATAAATAATAAATCCTTTTACGGCATAACTGCCCATTTTATTTGTGATGCATGGAAGCTGCACTCAGTTGTGTTGGATTTTGTTCCATCCTGCGGAAAACACACTGGGAGAGATGTTGCCAAATTATTTATGGAAAGCTTAGAAGATTACAGACTCTGTAAAAAGGTGCAAGGCATCACAGTGGATAACACTGCAGCGAACACAACATTTATGAGTGAGCTGTCAGATTTGTTGTTCACTGCCCATGGGGTAGATTTCCATGCTGAAGATCAACACTTCAGATGCATGGCGCACATTTTTAATTTAGGCGTTCAATCTTTATTGCAAGTAATTGGGGAGGATAAAAAGGCTGAAGATCTACACGCCGTTGATGATGATCTGATTGCAGATGAAGATGAAAATGAAGAAGAAGAACATGATGATCATGATGATGATGATGATGATGATGATGATGATGATGAAGTAGCACAAAAACCAGCTATATTTAAGTTAAGGCTATTATTCAAGAAAATCCGGAAATCAGAAAAATTAAAGATCAGATTCGACCAGGCCTGCAGAGCATTAAATATAACACCAATGGCTTTAATTGCGGATGTATGCACTCGCTGGAATTCTACATTTGCAATGATTGAAGTCGCATTAAAGCTTGAGAAAGCCATCCGATTTTTTTGCGAAGCAAATAATTTGCAGCACCTGTTGATATCTGATTCGGACTGGCAACTTCTCTCTAATTTACTTCCGTATTTGGAGTTATTCAAGGAAGTCTCAACGGAATTTGGAGGTGAAAAATATGTAACTCTGCCATCAGTCATCATTAAATTTAATCAGCTGCTGGACGTGCTTGAAGGCGAAATAGAAGATCTGAGGAAAAAGGCGGACCGAGGTTTCAGCGAAAAATTAATAGAAGATGCTCTTGAAGCTGGGGTCGAGAAGATGATGAAGCATTATAGAAAAACTAACTGGATTTACTGTGTCGCAGTCATTCTGGACCCCAGATACAAAACCGCAGCTTTCAAGCAGACGAAATGGGGCATGGAGTTGGAACAAACGTCTACACAGAAATTTGGAGAAATTTATGAAAAACTATATTACAAGTCGGGAGCAAACGAAGAAACTATACTGACGATGGATCACAATTTAACGAATGGAGGTCCCAGTAAGCAAAATCGTCTTAGTCTGAAGTTGCGGCCTGTTTTCAACTTGGAGAAGTCTCCTTCGACTTCTAAAAACAAAAGCGAACCTTGGAGACAAGAAATTGATGATTACTTGTCATCAAGACTTGCAGGAGAGCACGAGGATATTCTCAATTGGTGGAGGGACCATGAAAGGATTTATCCTAATTTGTCGCGAATGGCTGCGGACTTTTTAGGCACACCTGCTACGTCGGTTCCCGCTGAAAGGTTATTTTCCAGGGCAGCACTGACGATAAGGAAGCATCGCAACAGAATGACTACCGAATCTGCAAAGCCTTTACTCTGCTTAAATTCATGGGCAACCTGCACTTTATCAGAAAAAATCGAAATTGTACTTCGAAGTTTGCAGCTGGACTAATGTGTAAGAGGATTTTTGTAGATAGCGAATGAAACAAAGTTTTCAAGCGTTTTGAAGAGTTTCAAGAAAATATAAATATTTTATTAAAATTCCTGTTAAAATTAAAAATGTATGAATTTTAGAATTTTTAAAGAAATTAAAAATATTTATGAACTTGAAAACAGTTCCCAAAATATATAAAAAAGTTCCTTCTAATAGTCCTGAAGTTTGAAAGGTCAAACTGACTCCAATTGTTCCTTAGATTTTGTAAAATCCTATAAAATGAAGAAATTTTTTAAAAATAATTTTCTGGATTCATTTTCGACATAACTGAAATCTTCAAATATCATTTTAAATTTCCTGTAAAATCGTAGGAAAATTATATTAAAACTTTAAAAACAGAATGAGAATACTTACTATCCTAGTTCTCATATTTCAGAATTTCTTTCTAGCTAGAATGTGAGTATTCGAAAACTTTTGACAAATAAATAGTTATTGGAAGTGTGTATTCTGTATAATAAATTTATTTTCTTCCTTAAATCTAAAAATGTTTCCTTCTCTGAAAGCGATAATTCCTTTCTTTAATAAAGACGTTTTTCGTAATACTATGTACATTATACTGTTTTATTTTAATATGTATAAGATATGTTTTATTGTTAATCTTATACAATTTACTTTCCTTTGAGTTTTTTCAATTTACTTATATTAATAATAACCTTAACATTAGTTTGAAATATGTAGACAAATTTAATCAGAAAATTGTGAAATTTCTAATTATCAAAATAAAAATAAGAAATTGATATTTCACGAAAAAAATCAATAAAAGCTTCCTATCCAAACTCATTCATAAATAATGTATTTAGCAAAGCATAACTTGAAAGTAGTAGTAAATTTTTAATAAGATGTTAGTTTAGGGAGCGTTCACATATTACGTAACATTGAAAAGAGGGAGGGGTTAGTGCTTCGTTACGATATGTTATATGGGGGAGGGGTATTTTGACCCAATTACGTAACATGTTTAATTTATGAATTTTCTACACCATCAACTTTGTATATCAAAATGTCTACATAAATAATTTTACCGCATCATAACAAATTTTTCTGAATGTTTCTAAACATTATTTATAGAAGAGGAAATTTAAATTGCAAACAATTGCTTAATAATGGGAAATAATTCTGTTCTTAAGATTTCGCTACCACACTATAATTTATAAACTTTCTTACATTTTTAAAGATATAAAAAAAATCAAATTATGGGCAAAAACTTATTTTGAAGAATTCGAAAAAATTAAAAGTTTTTTAAATATGAAAGATTTGAGGAGATTAAATTTTTTCATGATTTCTGGGAAAATTTTAAATGGTTTAGGTTTTATTTCAGAAGAATAATTTTGAGTTTTAAAGATTCCAAAATTTGCGGAAAAAGAATATGGAAGACTTTGAGACAATTTTCTTAATTTTTCAGGTTTTAAAACATTTCAAGGTAAGCTGAATTTTGCAGGGTGTCAAGACAATGAAAAAATGTTCCTGAGATTCATGCAAAAATTTTAAATGATTGTTTTGTAATTTTAAAGAAAATTTTTTCAACTTTACCATGTTACATAATTTTAGAAAAAATATAAGTTTAAGAGATATTTAGAAGTTTTGAAACAATTCAAAAATAATTAAAACTTGTACAAATACTTTAAGAATTTTATAAGGTTTTACGAAAATGAAAAAAATTTTTTTAGGTTTTTAGGAAAAATTAAAAGAATTTTTTATTTCGAAAAATTAATTTCAAGAGATTTTAAGGCAATTTTTTTATGTGAAGAATTTAAAAAAGAATCGGGAAAAATTAGAATAATTTTTAAAGATTAAATTAATTAAATTAATAAAGGTTTGATCCAATTAAAAAAAGAATTTTCCTAATATTCGTGTGAAAATTTAAAATCATTTTTATTTTGAAAAATGAGCTTTAAGAGAAAATTAAAAGAGGTTTTTTAAACATATCAAACGATTTCCTGAAATTTCGAAAGAGTGTAGAAGATTTTAAAGCAAAATGTTTGAACTTGGTAAGATTGAAAAATAAAAAATAAATCGAATAAATTTAAGAAATATTTAGTAGAATTGAAGAGATTCAAAAAGAATTTTAAACTTCAAAAGAAAAATTTAAAAGATTATAAGGATGCTTTTTTTTACATTTTCAATGATTTTTCAAAATTTTAAGAAAAATTCGAGTCAGTTTAAAATATTTTGAGTAATTTAAGACGTTTTAAATAGATTTGAAATATTTAAAAACTTGAAAACATTTCTAAAAATTTATCAAATATTTCTTGATTTCTTTCAAACTTCTCGAAGTCCTGAACATCATTGAAAAAGACTCAAAATTTGCCTAATATTTTGTAAAACCTATGAAATGAAAATTCTTTAAAACTTCTAGATTCTCAATTCTCAGAATTTAGTTTCAATTTGACTTCAAGTGTTCAAAAGCTTCTAACAAATAAATAGTCAGTTGAAATTTGTATGTTATATTATTAATAATATTATTTTGTATTCTTTATGGTATTGAAAAAAAGTTTGAAATTGGTGAATTTCTATTAGCATGACTAAAAAAATATTGAAAAAGCATTCAGTGTTACATCACAATATTCTTTTATTTATTTCTAGACAAGACTTCATCTTAAAAACCCCTTTTTTATTTAGAAAACTCCCTTATTGATATATATATATATATATATATATATATTCTCCTTTTTAGAATTTTTAGGCTTTTATCGCTATCCAAAGCCGATTTTGAAAACCCATGAAATTTTAATTTTCAAATTCTCGATCGTTTTTCTCGAAATTAGCTAAGTTTTTGACGTCAAACTTCATTCACCCGTATGAACAAGGTTCATATCTCGGGAGCATTTTTTCCGTTTTTTTTTTCTAACTGAAACATTATATTTTTTATCGCAATCTGCTCCAATTTTAGGTTGGTGTCACTTTGAGATTGTCAACTTCAACATTCACTTCATCTGACGTGGATAAATTTTTGGAATAAAGCTGTTTTGACCTTAATTAAGTACTACTTTTGCTCGGAATTAGATACTTGCTTCATCTTTTAATGATTATTTCGATTTTACAGGATATTTTTCCGTTGCTTCGAAAAATTCCTATGTTGTTGTTTATACCGTTCTGTACTGACGCATCCTTCTACTACAATCAAAAATTGTATTTTTGTATTGAGATACCACATATGCCGTTTTTGTAATTTCGAAAGTTTTTCGAAATTTTTGAGAAAAATTCAAGTTAATTTAAAAGAGGTGTAGGAATTTCAGAAGTTTTGTAGCTCAAAAATCTAAAAGGAAATGTGTGCTTCAAGTTCTTAACGTTCAAATGAACACCATTTTTTATTCATTTCTTTCTAATCTAGAAACAGAGAAAAAATATAACTGTACATTACATTGAAAATAATGCAGTTATAGAAGAAACTTATAATGCATATTTTCATCTGCCGTTGAAAAATATTTCTAGATATAATAGAATTGGGAAAATATATTTCGTTCATTTGAAGGTTCAGAACTTTAAATTATAAGAAAAGGTTCATGGGAACTCAGGTAGTTGTAACTTGTCGCCGTTCCCCTTCTACTGTTGTTCCGCAGGAAACCACCATCTGGCTGTCTAGTCTCAAAATCCCGAGACGAGCCGAGCGATATATCGGTTCTTCGATACCAAAACGATACGAGACAAAACCGAGACTGGAGTCTCGGAAACCGATATCGATACGAGAAAAAACCGAGATTTTTCGATACGATATCGAGACAGTCTCGTATCGAACGGCATCACTAATCTCAGCACCATGCAAATAAGTTCGAAATTTCTGTAACGCCCAGACTATTGCAAGTAACTCCTTTTCGGTAGTGAAATAGGTTAACTCTGGTCCTTTTAAAGTGCGGCTTGCCAGAGTTATTATTTCTTTCTCGTTCTGGTCATTTAATTGATACAATACAGCCCCAAGCGCGTAATTGCTTGCGTCGGTTTCTAGATAAAATCCTTTTCGTGGGTCCGGAAAGTACAGCATTATGGAGTTTCCAAAGAGTTTTTTCACTCGCTCAAAGCTTTCTTGTGCCTCTTGGTCCCACTTCCAAGGCACTCCCTTTTTTATTAATTTTAACAGAGGTACTGTTTCAGCTGCATGTTCTTTACTGAATTTTGAGTAAAAATTAATTAGTCCTAGGAAGCCCCTTAATTGTTTGACGTTTCTTGGCGCTGGAAACTCATGAATGCTGCTGATCTTGTCTGGGTCTGGTTTAACTCCTTCCGTTGTGAGAATAAATCCTAAGAACTTGGTTTCTTTCTTAAAGAAATGTGATTTACCCAAGTTTAGAGTCAGATTATTATTCTCTAGCCTCTCGAGTATTTCATCTAGGTGCTCTAAATGCATCTCATTTGTTTCAGATGTAATTAGTGTATCGTCCACAAATGAGATGATTTGCTCGCCTATTCCTTGTAGCGCGTAGTCTAGTCCGCGTACGAGAGCTGCCGTGCTTGTTTTCAAACCGAAAGGCACGACCAGAAACTCGTAGCTTCGTCCTCGATACTGAAAAGCGGTGTACTGTCTTGAGTCGGGATGCAATGGTACCTGCCAGAAGCTGCTAGTCATGTCGAGGTTTGACATAATATTCATTCCTCGACATTTCTGAAATAATACTTCCGCGGGTTCTGGGCATTCCCAATCCTCTATTAGAATTTCGTTCAGTCTACGGGCATCGAAGCACAGTCTGACAGAGCCATCTTTCTTTATTACTGGCACGAGAGGGTTAATGTAGGGACTCCTTGATCGCTGTATAATGCCCAGTTGCATCATGCGTTGTATCTCTTCATCTACTTTTCCTCTATGAGCCATGGGAATGGGATAGCTGCGTCCGATGAACGGTTGTCCTTCTCGCACCTTCAGCACGTGTTGATAGTTTCGTAACAGGCCTGGCTCTCGTCGAAACACCTGTCGATGTCGCCATAGGATTTCGGCGAGTTTGTTTTGTTCTAGGGTGGTTAATCCTTGACTCTCTTCGATCTTCTCTCTGATTTCTTCCCTTGCAATGTGTAGTGGGAGTTCTCTTCCAACATGCTCCTCCTCTTTATCGGTGTTTATTTTTATCGTCTCCATTTCTGATGACGATTCTAGCGCACATAGGTTGAAATCTCCATTTTGCATATTCTTGCCTTCATCTTGCAAGATTCGGACGGTAGGCTGTTCCTGCAAATAGGGGAAGGTGAGAGTTCTTGTGTCGAGGTCGATACTTGTCTTGTATTCATCCAATACGTCAATCCCGATAATGCAGGTCCTCGAAAGGCGTGGCACAATTAGAAAAGCTAATTGGATGATGGTGTTTGGCAGCTGTACGTCGGCATAGATTTGTCGGTTGAGGCGCACGGCCTTGCCCCCCAATGGGCCGGCCACTGAGACACCTGCCGATGGCAGGCACGGACATCGGCTAAATCTTTCCTTGTTGCCGTTCAGAAACTCCTCAGAGATGCAGGTAATTTCAGCACCTGTATCAATGAGGGCCTTCGTCACAATTCCGGCAATCTGAATATTTGCAGTGTAGCATTTTGAAAGCTTCTTTTCTATTGCTGTCTCTGATTCTTCGGTCAGTTCTTCTCTAGTGTTGGTGAGCATGTGCGCAGTGTAAATTATTTCGCTCGCCACGTCAATTTCTATGGGATTTATTTCTATTGACGTGGCTCCCGATCGTTCCCCGTCTCTGAAAATGAATCCTCAGGTGGGTACTCCTCATTTTCCATTGTTTGCGGGGCTTCGATTTCCATGTTCTGCACTTTGTACGGGGACTGATTCTGTTGTCTCCATGACCCACCTTCATTTTGCGTTCGCTGCCCCCCAGCACGAGTGCTGGGTTTCGATCCAGAGTTGTTATTCGGTCGATTGTTTGCATTATTGCCATTTTGTGGTGTCCAGTTATTGCCTGTGTTGGCTGCTCGATTATATCCACCATTGTTGTTATTTGACCGCCAGGTCCCATTGTTTTGAGAGCTGCTGTCACGTGATGGATTTTTATTGCGCCATTCTCGATTTTCAGTATAGTTGCTGTTTGTGCTACCGATTTTTTCGAACTCTTCGAGGAGCTCTATCAATTGTTCGCAGGTGTTTATGCCGCGACCAACGATAGCATATTTAATTTCGTCGTTATAGTGACGAGCCAGTTTTTTAATAATCTCTTTGTGGTCAGGTGCGGGCGACAATTCACTGACATTAGGAAACATCTTTGTGGCGTACTCAGCACGCGACTTATCTTTACCTGCTTGGAAGTGTCCAAACTCGAGTTTTTTCTTTATCTCGTATTGAGTATGCTCATTCCAGTATCTCTGCTGGAATTTACTCGTGAAGCTGTCAAAGTCAGTAACGTCAGGTTTTACAACCAACCACCAGTCATTGGGCGGTCCCGACAAGGATTTCTTAATCAGGTAATCTGCATCACAGGGCCTGGGACGTACCACCTCCCAGTACTGTCTAATTTGACGCAGGTACCTCATTGGATTACCCTCGCCATTGAACTCGGGTAGCACGTACTTAATGTGTGGTTTAGTCGTAGCTACGTTCCCATTCGACCTGTTATTAATGTCCTCTGAGATTCTTTCTGCTACTCGTGTTTGGGCGGTTTCGAGGCGATTTATTTGGGCCTGCATTCTCGCCTCCCTCTCTTCCATGCTTTAGGTCATGGTAGTAGTGGCTTCAAGCGAACGACTCACGCTGTTTTCCAGTGCTGTCATTTTCCTTTGCAGCGTCCTCTCTTTCTCTGCCTCTTGTAGTTCTCGATTTCTTTTGTCCTCGGCCAGCATACGTTGGGTCCGTTTCTCCAATTCATCCAACCTCTGGTATATCAAAATCCACACCTGTTCAGAGCTCGAGTTAATCGCCTCTGACGGTGTACTGATATTGTCCTCCATATCGTTGGGTGATACGTTCCTTATCGTTGTGTCCAAGTCCTCACAACCGCTGCTTTCTTCTACACTGCCCTTCTTCATCGCGCGTGACGAACGGGTATTTGCTTTGCTCATTTTTGCTTTTTGGTAATCACTCGCGATAAAAAAAAATTTTTTTTTTTGGAGTTTTATAAAGTTTTCCAAAGAAAGATCGTCTATTTCACGATTAGTTCACTATTATTTGTGTTTTTTCACTAAGATCTCATCTTTCACAAAGTTTTTTCACGCACTTTACAGTTATTGATATGTTTTTCGTTTGCGTTCCTCAAGCCATTTATCGAGTTTCTCCATACTACGCGTGTCCTCATTTAGATTCATTCGCACTGTCATTCTTTCAAGATCTTCGACATCATGAGGCATAACCCGGTGACTTGTAGGCGTTGGTAGGTATACTTTGTTATAAGGTTTGTTCTTAAAAAATGCATCGACTAATTTTTTCGTTTTTTTATCCATAATGCAATTTTATTTCGAAGCAGAGAATCTTATGCTTTTTTCGATTCGCATGCCCCACGTTGGGCGCCAATTGTAACCGCCGGACTTTAGGCTATGTTAACTTTTAACCCTAATTAATTAATTGAAACGATAATTTGAGTCGGATGTGATAATAAAAGGAGCTCATATGGAGAAAGGATAAGATTCTCTTTTACAATGAATGATTTTTATTGATTAATCCTGATCTAATCTATTTGTACATTCAGTTTCTAAACCCTAAGCTATTTTTATTCCATAAAATACTTTAAACGCGAAAGAATAATTCATTTTATTTTATAAAACAGGTTGCAATATCAAGTCTTAGCTTTTCGCTTTAGAAATGGAGCTGCACTTCGGGCATGCTCAATCCTATAATTCTATTCACGCATAAAAAAGGCTACAAGATAAATTTCAAATATAATAATTTTTATAATGCGAACTTTCGCTTCTTATTATTATCTTTCTTTTTATTCTTACTAAAGCTGCACTTCGGGCTAGCTGAATTTGTATTATAAAAGATCTAAACCTATAATGAGGTACGATACGATAATTGTATTTTTGGTGCGACTTTAGCGCTTTTTCAGATGCAATTTTCTGAGGTACTCGAAGTATGAAATAAGGATTTCCTTCCTTTGTGATTTCAAGGGACTCCTTAGAGTTTCCCAATCAGTTTCCAGAAACTGGATTTATATTTTCTATCTCAATTCAATTTTATTTTGCTCTAAGGAGACCGTTCGCAGAGCAAGGAATCCCTTAATGGATATTTGCCTAGTAGCAACTGCACGTATAATCTATGTTTTGTATTACTGTCAAATAATTTGCTCAAGGCACAAAGAAAGCAATTTAGTGCTAATAATTTTAATATGACCTGTCGATCAGGTGGTGGGACTTAATTCCCAAGAGTGCCGCTGTGGCACGTTCGCACGAAAAGGGCTGAGGAAACCTCGAGTCCAGGTAATTATGGTTACGTAAGGATGGGAGAGCTGGGTAAGCTTCTAAGAGCAGACTCTACTTTTAAAAGAGGCTCAGAATATTAATACCCCGTAAATGGGTTTTCAAAAGATTTACGGACGCCGTGTCCTTTTTCAAAATAGAGAAAGATATTTTGGGTACTCTCGAATTTTTGTGTACAATCGATTTCGTAGCCAGCTAGAGGAGTTGACTCCTCTATCTCCCTATAAGCGGCTTGAACACAAATGCTCGATCGTAATTTATTGGCTTCAGTTATGTTGACAACTTTCCACGATAGACCATAACAAATTCTCGATAACGTGAAGCGAATAAATCGTATTAAAAATTTATTTCTACAATTTAGGCACCTGCCTATAAAACAAAGCTACTGCTTTCTAGTGGAACTTTAGCCACGTAAAATTTTATTTCAAAGAAAAAGTGGAACTCTGCCACAAGATGCGAATTCAATTTTGGGTGGAACTTAGCCACAGTATTTTCGATTTAAATTTTGCTCAAAGAAGCTCAAAGAAAATTCTAGAATCTCAAGACGAACTCGTCGATCGCTACTGAGGATAAATTGCCTTTACGAGCAGTTTGGAGAGATAGATCGCTCCGCACTCCCCCAAGACGAACTTAACTCTTTATGGAGTGAGTACTAAGTACTAAGTCTTTTGGACTTAGGATTTAGTCGCTTACCCACACTGAGTGAATTGGGAGACAAGAAGAGGGAATAGATTCCCAAGTCTTCTCTCTTGTGTTCGACTCTATGCGATCTGCGCTTTTCAGCCGCAAGATCCAGAATGCCATTTTTCGGCCGTGGAGCTCTTTTTATAGACTTGCTCCCATTCTGTCTCCCACGCTTACGCAACAGC
>CAKNYM010031309.1:11848-28557 GCA_932195095.1 Andricus curvator
ATAATATAAAATACTAGCAATATTATACGCTCGCTACAGCGCGCGGGAATCTTCCAAATTTGTATTTCTCTAAACATAAAACTCTTAATTTTGAAAAAAAATTGAATTTTTTTATTTCATTCATGAAAAATTTGAATTTTTTATTTTAAAAACTACAAATTATTCAACTAATAATTGGTTTTAATTATTTTCCAACTATAAAATCTAAGAATATTCAAACGATGCAATATGGAAAGATTTAAAAATGGCCCTATTGAAAATTCCGAAGTTGGAAACGACATCGTAGACGACGTTTTAAACGATATCGTTAAAGATGTTGGATTTTGGGTCAATATCCGATATCGTTGACGACATCGTTTACGTCATCGTTTCCGACCTTATTTTTTTTTAAATTAGACAAAATTATTATTAATTAGTTCATTAATATATATATATATGTGTGTATATTTAATCTCTCCTTTTTACGGGTTTGAGGGCCTCCGCTCCCTGTACATATATTTACATTCCATCCTTAATCTAACTTAACCGCTGCTTATATTTTAATGTTTCGCCTTACTTATAATAATAACAATAATCTAAATGCTAATAATTCTACAAATGAGCGATCCTCCAGGGCTTCCGATTCTTCTTACCATGAAAATAGCTCTTCCATGATTTGAAATAAAATTTTTGTTTACTTTCCTTTACTAGCATTACCCGTTTGGCTCTGCCCTGTTCTCTTGCTTTCTCTTACTTCTTCAAATTTCTTCATCCACGTCACTCCCTGTCCATACCATCCAAAATCCATCTTACACACTCATCCACACTCAACTGTCCATCTTCATCTCCTGTACACCTCTCTAACACATGTGCCCATGGCTCCATGTGGTATCCACATACTCTGCACAGATTGTCCTCTTCAGCCATCCAATATCTACAAGCTTTCACTCCTTCTCCCATTCTAAACCGTACCACCCTATTCCATTTGTCTTCCTTTTTTATTTTTTGCAAATATTCTGGTTCCGTTAACCCTTTGATCATCATATACCCTCTATTGTACCTCGAATCCATAATCTTCTTGTATATCACAAAGCCTCCTCATTTTTTTCCTTTCTTCCTCCCATTTCGAATTTCCCAAATTGCCTCTCGTCTCCTTGTTCCGAACTTCGTCCAAGCATACTTGTGCTATTCTGCTCCCCTCTCCCCTTTTCAACTTCTCTTCAAACCTCTGGGCTCTCTTAATTTGTCTAGTTACAATTTTTTCTCTTCCTAATTCTTCCCTTAACATGTATCCTGGGCAACCCCAACTAACCCTCATTACCCATCTCAGAAATCTCTCATGCATGCTTTCCACTTTCCTATGTTCCTTCCATCCCCAGACCTCCAATCCATAACACAACACCGCCCAAACCAACGCATCAAACAACCAAACCCTCATTCTCCAATCGTCATTGAACCTTCTCTTTCCTATACCCCATACTTGGCCCATTAATTTACTCGCACACTCGATTCTTTTCCTCACCTGCACCTCGTTTCTCCCTCCTGCCTCAAACCAAAAACCTAAATAACAGAATTCCTCCACACTTTCCACTATTTGTCCGTTCATCTTCCAAACTTAACCTATTTTGGTCTTTCTACTTCTGAAGTACATCACCTTGGTCTTCCCTACGTTTACCGTCAGTTCTTTTGTTCCCACATACTCTTCGAAAATTCTCATCATTAGGTTCATCCCCTTCTCATCGTCTGCTAACAGCACTACGTCGTCTGCGTATGCTAGGGAGTATAGTTTGCTATTACCCAAAATCGTTCCCCCTTTGTCTTTCTCCTTTAGCTTCTCCTCTAAGTCTGCCAGCAGCATATTAAAGAGTAGCGGACTCAACGGGCACCCTTGCCTTAGAACTCTTCCTGTCCAGAACACCCCCCCCCCCTATCTTCACCCTAATGCTAGTTTCAGTAAAAGTTTCCTTTATCCTCTCCACTAACCCTTCCTCTATTCCCCTCTCTTTCAATGCCTGCCATAGCACTTTTCTATTCACTGAGTCAAAAGCTGCTTTAAAGTCTACGAGCAAGGCCACTAATTTCCCTCTTTTCCTCCCTAAATTGTTGTTAACTAAGTAGTTGAGTACGTAAATGTTATCTATTGTCCCAACCCCTTTTCTAAATCCCGTCTGATTGTGTGGGATACTTTGTTTCTCTTCTATCTGACTCTCTAACCTTTTTCTTAGAATTTCTGCGTATATTTTATAACTCACTGGCATGAGAGTGATCCCTCTGTACTCCTCTACCTTCATACCCACCCCTTTCTTGACAAGCGGTACCACCAGCCCTGTCATCCACTCCTCCGGCCACCTGGTGGACGGATTATTTCAGGGGTCTGTTAGGGGGAGAACAAAATAGGATCAAAGGGGAAAATAGAAGGATAGTCCAAGGAGAAATGGAGGACGGGAACGGAATAACAAGATAAGAAGTGGATGAGGCGATAGATAGACTAAAAAGAAACAAGGCTACAGGAGAGGATGGTATGGAGAACGAAGCGATAAAGTATGGGGTGAAGGGGTTAGGGAAGGGATCTGGAAGATCTGCAACTTCTAATTTAAAAAGTGTTCAATTTAAAAAAATTGTTATTTTTCAATTTTTAATTTTTCTAACTTAAAATTACGTAAAATAATATAATTTTGAAAATTTATAAATTTGTTGATTCATTCTTCAATTTAGAGCATTGAAAATAATAAAGTACATTTATAATTAATACAAATTTTGATTCGTTAAAACGATTACTTCAAACAAATAATTTTTTAAAAATAAGAAAAAATCAGCCTCAGCCCGGATTTGAACCGGGAATATGAATATCGCAAAGAGTGGAAATAGACACCTAAATTTTGCTGTTTAAAAATAATCTTTTTACAGTTTATGCTTCACTTCGAAAATTTTATGAATATTTTATATTTGTTGAATAATGATTATACCATGACCTCCTAATGATTATACCATGACCTCCCCCTTGAGAGTGGATGGGAAGTGGAATTATTGGATGGCCCTCCCTCGAATCCTTCTCTAGATCCGCGCCTGCATTGCAGATAAAGTGAACTGCAAGAAACGTCGGCAAGAATCGTAGTTTTGCACACGATTGAAACCCGAAAAACCTCCTTTAAATTTATTATATAAGTTACCTATTTTTTATTTCAGTTTGTCGTACAATTTCGAAGATTTAAAATTCATTCCAAAGAATTTCATATATTTTCAATTGAACATTATTTCCTTTTACTACGAATGAAATATTAGCAGAGCTATCCGGGTAAGGTTGTTAAATAATAGACACGAGATGCAAATTAACTTTCTTTATTGGATCATCTGGATAGTAAGGCAGCTTAGGCTGGACTTACTCTGAACGACAAAACGGAATGGGAGATTCGTTAGTCATACCCTATATGGCGTCAGTGTTTCGTTTTTATAAAGTAAACTATAAACATATAGGAATATATGAGACATCCCTCGATCAACGTTAAAATCATTTTTGTCGAGTTTATTAAAAGAAACTCCAATATTCCCACTCAAAAATGAGATGGTAAATTTAATAGTTTATGATAATGATGTCCAATATGATTTTTACATACACTGTTAGAAAAATCTGTATTGAATTTAATACAAATGTATATGAAGTCATTTGCATACACGTTAGTTGAAATTTAATATACATTAAAATTTAAATATAATATACAGGACGGTATAGCAGCGTGCTTGAAAACTCGAAGTGCTTTTATTTCTTTATATCTTATCAAATATTTGCAATTGAAGTAATAATCTAGACTTCGTCGATTTAATTACTTTTTATGATTAAAGTGCAACGTACTTGTGGAACTCTTTCCAAAATTTGCCCTGAATTGTAGAAATTTAATGTGAGTACAGTTGATTGTAGGTTAAGTCTGTCATTTATTTACGTAATTGAACTTTTCGACTTAAAATCCAATTTTATTTTTGATTAACTGTAAGAAGGTATCATGTTTTATTATTAAGAATCGAAAATTATTGCTAATCTTATTTTGATTTTGTGTAAAATTGAATTATCTGAGCGATTATCATGAATTTATATGAAATTTAATAAACACGTACCTAAATAGCGATTTCATATGCTTGAGATATTAATTTTAATATACATTGGTATTTTAAATTTAATACTATTTTTAACAGTGTACTTAATTAATTGTATACATGCATGGATAAAAATATGCAAGTTGAATATTTTAACGTAGGTTAAATATTTTTGTATGCTTTTATTTTCTCTTTATTCTTTTAGTCCCAGCTTTGCACGAATTTGCAGAAACTTCACTGATGTTACAGATTTAGTGAATGCATCCGCCAACTGCTGATCTGTTGGAAGATAATATAATATTAACACCTGTTTCTCAATTTGATCATGAGTAAAGTGATATTTGATATCTATGTGTTTTGATCTTTTATGATTTGTTGCAATACTAATACAACTTTGGTTGTCTTCATAGATTGGAATAGGATGCGACACTTGGCAGTTTATGCTGTTTAGAACTGCTTTTAGCCAAACAGCTTCTTTCGCGGCTTCATAAAGTGACATATAATCTGCTTCTGTTGAAGACGTTGCAACAGAGTTTTGTCTTTTTGTGTTCCACGTAATAGTACAGTTTTCAAACAATTGAAAGATATAGCCAGTAGTACTTTTTCGTGATATTTCATCACTTCCCAATCCGCATCAACAAATCCAATTATCATTTTGTTATAGTTTTGCCGTGAATATGTACACTGCTAGAAATTTCTATAACGATTTTACTATAAATGGAATGGAAGCAATATGCATATACGTTAGGGTGGTCCAAAAAAGGCATTTTCGAATGTTTGAGATTAGACTGAAAAATATTGCAGGCTATATGAAAATAGAAAACCCATATTTTTTTGTTTTGCAAAAAAATAATTAGTAGGACTACGCATTTGTTGCAAAGTTTTTTCTAAATTCACTACTCAACATAGAGAATTCACGGTGCTGCCTATGGTTTAGCTTGGCAGTGTGGCAGCAATGTAACAGCTACACTTTGCGAACTTGACCTGCTCCTTTGTTAAAGCTTGAGGCTCGCCTGAGTCCTCAACAACCACCTTACCTAAATCTTATTGCATTTCTGCAGAGAATTGTCTCTGCCCTATTCCATTGTTAATGATTCATATTATTTAATAATGAATGAATAGATGATTGAATTAATAAAAATTTAATAATGATTTTTTGATTATTAATTAATAGATATTTAATTAATAATCAATCATGAATCATTGTAAATTTTAATGAATTTAATTTTTAATTATTATCAATATTAAATATTGTTATTTTAAATATTTTACATTTTTAATTAATTTAATTTATAATAATTTTTCATTGACAATTGATATTATTATCATTATTATTAATTTTAATTATTATTATTATCAATTTTAATTATTTAGTTATTAATTATGAATTAATAGATGATTGAATTATTAATAATTAAATAATTATTAATACATTCATAATTATCTATTAATTAATAATAATTATTTAATTATTAATCAATCATAAAAAATGTAAATTTTAATTAATTTAATTTTAATTATTATTAATTAATTATCATTTTTAATTATTGTTATTTTGAATATTAAAATTTTTTAATTTATTCAATTTATAATAATTTATTGAAAATAATAATAATAATTATTATTATTAATTCTAATCATTTATTAATTATTATTAATTTTAATAATTCATTCATCAATAATTATTCAATGTTTATATATTACTAATAGTTTAATGTTTAAAAATAAAAAAGTCGCTAGTAAATAATGATCTCCATTTTAAAATAAAACTACAATAAATATTTAGTTTCATTTACTTTTCGTTTAAATTTATTTCATTTCTGCATCTGGTTCCCTTTATGGTGTGAAGAAGCCTCAGGTAATAAGAGCCATAAATAAGTAGGAGAAGCACCGAGGAGCAAGTTAAGTAGTTAAGAGAAGAGTAGAGCCCTCGGATTGACTGGTGTATATTGCTCTATTGTATTCATGCTTAAACCAAAGGCGTCGCCGAACTCAAAATTTAATGATTTTTCATGTTTTTAATAGTCTTTTTCTCCTATAAATTATTATAAGTTTTCTTTTTCTTCTTTAGGAACCTGTTCTTAGGTAAGCAACTCGTGTTTTGTGAAAATTGCAGTTGATAAAAATATATAGATTGCCCGTTATATGGTTTTAAATATTGCGATTTTACCGAAATTAACGATGTTGTTAAGTTCTTACATAACATTTTTAAAACATCTAAGTATGATATAATGCATTATCATTCTTATGCAAATAAATGCCTAAAGTTTCAAACAAATTTAATCATAACTTCTAATGCAGAATTGCAGTTGAAAAAAGTAATGTCATTTTACATGTTAATCTCCATAAGAGAGAAAAGTGAAATGCGTAGTCCTACTAATTATTTTTTGGCCAAACAAAAAATTATGGGCTTTCTATTTTCATGTAGCCTACAATATTTTTCAGTCTAATCTCAAAAATTCGAAAATGTCTTTTTTTGGACCACCCTAATATACGTGTAGTAAATTTAATATATTATCATCTTGTAAAATTAATATACATGTATAGTAAAACAAACCGCGTGAAATTTGAAAGTTCTTTGATGCACACAAATCTTGTCAAATATTTAAAACTAAAGTAATAACCTACAATTCATCGACTAAATTCATATTTATAATCAAAGTGCAACGTACAGGTGGGATTTTCTTCAAAATTCACTGTAAATGTCAGAATTTTAACAAAAAAACTGCTGCTTTTAGGTTAGGTGTCTTAATTATTCGCTTAATTGAACTTTTCTACTTAAAACCCAGTATAATTTATGTTTAACTAGAAAAGAATATCATGCTTTTTTATTTGGAATTGACGATTATTGCCAAAATTAATTTTAATTTGTGTGAAGTGAGTTTACATGACTTTTCTAAGAGTTGACCAATATACACGTATATGAAATTTACTATGCAGCCTCTTAATTACTATTTCATAGACCGAGTTTTTAGATTTACTATACAAATGTATAGTAAATCTATATTAAAATTGCAAACATTTTTAACAGTGTGAGTTTTATTTTTAGTGAGCCATTAATATACCTCAAGACTCTTTTTAAACATTTCCACAATTCAGCATTGTTTTTTGTTTGATCTCTACATTAAGCAACCAATTAAAGTACATGGAGCTTCATAATAGGTTTCTGAATTTAACGCTTGATAATCTATTTTTGTTGGTAAAGGAGTAGATACATTTTTACTGTTACTCATATTAAATTTTAGTAAAACCGACTTTAGATAAGATGTTTGATCGAGTGAAATTGTATTTTCTGTACGCTCAATTTTTATGCCCAAGAAAAGCTTCATTTCTTTTAGATCAACCATATCAAAATGTTTCATTAGATATGCTTTGAAATTTGTTATTGTTATCCTGTTACCTGTGACTATGACCAAATCATCAACATATAGTATCAAGTAAATATTTTCATTAATATTACCTTTGTCCAGAAAATACAAGCATCGATCAACTTCTGAATTTTTAAAATTAAGTTATAATATTTCATCAAATCTTTGAAACCAGCATCGAGCTGATTGTTTGAGCCCGTACAATGCTTTGTTTAACTTACATACTAGATCACCTTGTACTTGTACACCTTCAGGTGGATTCATAAAAACTTCTTCTTTTAATATACCATTTAAAAGGGCTGTTTTAACATCCATGTGGTGTACCAACAAATTAAATTGGTTTGCAAATGCTAATATTATGCGAAATGTGGATATTCTTGCAACAGGTGCAAAGGTATCGGTGTATGTATGTATACCATTAAGCCATTTCCCTTTCAGGGTAGGCGTGACACTACCCGATTCGGGTAGTGTTTCTAGGTGGATACTTTTCTTGTAGTTATAAATAACTACAAGTGTGGACTCACCACACCCACGATGTGCCAACAGCACTCAGTATTCTTGAATGGTCACCCATCCAAGTACTAACGAACTAACTAACTACTAAGTGTAATCGGTTAAATATTGTTGACGAAAACCTTTTGCCACTAGTCGGGCCTTATATCGCACTGGATTACCGTGTTCATCATTTTTGACGGCAAATACCCATTTACAGTCAATGATGTTTTTATTATGCGGTTTTGGTACGAGTATCCAGGTATTATTAGTTTGAAGTGATTTCAGTTCTTCTTTTATTGCTTGTTCCCACTTCTCCCTATCATCTGTAGATTGTATTTCATGATAAGAGGCAGGAATGTTTATTGATACTGCGCTAGCAGAAAGGAGCAGTGAGTTTATATTATAAATATCTTCATCAAAGTCCTCGTTATAAGATAACTTTGGACGTTTTTGTAAACGTTCACTTCTTCTAATTTCTGGCTTATTACTCATACTTTCAACAGTGGACAAAGACTCATTTTGTTTTTGTGCTGAACGTTTATTATCTGCTTTGGATAAGTCAGATTTTTGTATTGACGTCTCAGATTTTCCTGGTTTATTTAACTCAGGTTTATTATTTTCTGAGACATAGAGGTTTCCGCTGGCACCAGTTCGTTGTTTATTCCTGGCGTCAACGACTGATCAAATGATCCTGAGTCAGATTGACTCATTTATTGCGGAGTATAGTGACCTCTTTGATGCCTATGGGTGGTCGTGTGATTTTATTACTTATTTCGACTACTATGACGTCCCGAGCTTTAAAGAATCGCTCAGTTTCCACGAGCCATACCTTATAACCGTTCGGTTCATAACCTACAAGGATTCCTTTGGTTGATTTTGAATCAAATTTTCCATCCCTTGTTTTATTATTTACGTATGCTGTTGAACCAAAAACTTTAAGATGTTTAATTGTTGGTTTCTTTTTGTACCACAACTCAAACGGAGTTTTGTCCGTTTCTAATACCTTGGTCGGTGAGCGATTAATGAGGTACACACCTGTTGATACAGCTTCTCCCCAAAATACTGTTGGTAAATCGGCTGCAATCACCATGGCGCGGGCCATTTCGGTGATTGTTCGATTCATCCGCTCAGCTAAACCATTTTGTTGTGGTGTATGACTCACGGTTAGATGGTATGTTATGCCCTTATTTGCACAAAAATCTTTGAATTCATTTGATAGATATTCTCGACCATTGTCGCAGTAAAGGTTTGCAATTTTTAAATTAAAATGTGCTTCGGATTTGGCCACAAAATCCTTGAAAACATTTAGTACGTCTGATTTGTATGTAAGAAGGTAAACTACAGTGTAATGAGTAAAATCGTCTATAAAAGTGACAAAATAATTTTTGTTATCGAACTTGGGTGGCGATATTTCTCCACAAACATCGGAATGGATGATAAATAAAGGCCGCTGAATATGCCCTTTTGATTTTGCCTTTAAAAATGGTAATCGCGCCTGTTTCCTATAAATACAAGCCTCACATAACATGTTAGTTGGTGTGATGACCTGAATGGATTGAATATCATCTATCATTTGGTATTTCTTTAATTGTATAAATTTATCTTTACTAATATGACCAAGGCGCTGATGCCACAATTTATAATTGGTTTCTTTACTTATTCCACTACTTAAATTCGCGACTCGGTGTGAAATTTGAAAAGTTACTCCCATTAATACTAGCATAGGCTTACCTGTTATAATTATTTTGTCACCATTCCAAATAGTTACCCCTTCTTTGTCGAATACAACTGTCATCCCTCTTTCTTGAAGACGACGGACCGATAGAAAGATTGTAGGGTATTTCTGAGGAGAAAAGGACGTTTTCCAGGCATAAATAATAATAAATGCAAATCCGTCACTGTGAGCATTGTTTGCCGTCGGGTATTGCTCGGTGGTTATAGCTGACAGAGTCCTTTGCCTTGGTTGTTGTTTACCTTCATTGGCTCGTTTAAAGTAGATACAGTCCTGTTTTACATGATTCGCCAATATGAAATGCATTAGATGCGAACGATTAAAGATTATTTATTTTTTACACTTAAAATAATAAAAAAGTCAAATTCTGAAGCATAAAATATAAAGTTTCAATATTTTTATTTGAAGATATTAAAAAAAAAACTATTTAATTTGGAACATTCTTATATACTTTCACATTGTTTTAAATTAAAGCTTTCTATTATAAAGAACTAAGTATATTATTAAATTTAAATTATTAGCAAAAAAAATTATCAACGCAGTAAATTTATAAACTATCTAAATTTGCATAATTATTTTAAAATTTAAAATTTATGTTTACAATCATCTTATAAAACTGAAATTCTTACGGACAAGAAATTACCGACGCACTCAACTTAGAAGTTTTCATTGTTATGTGAGTGATATGACTTTTTTGTCAGTCTAAAGTTAGTTTATAAAAGTTTATAATTACTATCTACGTTTGCATGAATAAAATTGATTAAGTGTGTCAGTATTGTGGGAATGTCGGACCAAGGGTAATTTGTTCTTACACGAAGAGAGAGAAAAAATGATTTTTATAGTTCAACAAGGAAAACTGTTTATTAAATGAAGTAAACTCCTACGTCTCAGAGCTAGCTCTGAGACGTAGGAGTTGCTCGTAGCGTTGCTCGGACGAGGCTGCGGAGTTGAGAAAATCGCGACGTCCACTCGACGAGGACTCGAGTCGTTCTGAAATTTCATTTTCAGGCTGTCGATTTCCAAAAGGGTCGGCCGTGAAGCGACCGTTTGTTCTCGACTTTTCCGAAACTAAAACTGAAGGGCGCAGTTTGCGCGGTCACTCGAATTTTCTTCGAATCGACCACACAGCGTAGCTGTATGGGGACTCGAACGATAAAGATTAGAGGCCCCAAAATCTTGACGAAGGCCCAAACTATAGAAAGGAGGAAATGCATGGACTGGACCCTGAGAGAAACGAAATGGGTTTTACAATTTACTTAGGAGAGTCCCTTTGACAAGTTGCCTGACATATTTATTGCTTTACTACCTCTTTTTCAAACTTACTCTGTGATTTAATGCGTCTCTGAAATTTCTCTAAAATGAAACACTCATATTTTCTCACTGCACTTAGAAAATTTTTAGGTTCCAACTTTACACTAAACACGTGCGCTTTTATGGCAGGGTGAATGTGGAACAGCCGCCACAGTATTACAAATTTTAAAATTATTATTCAATCTCAAAATAAAATAATGAGAAAACAAAAGCATATAACTACGAACCACCTTCATGCAGCGGACAGAATGTATTAGCCACGAAGGAATAATAAGGAGACTGAACTGCCATCACGGAGTAATAATAAGGAGACCGATCTCCGTACATTCCTTTTGACTGCGGTAACTGTACATTTATTGCCGAGCTTAGATGTTTCTAATCAGCACATTATGGCCATTTGGTCATGCGCACTGTGAGAATATTTATAAAGATATCGAAAGATTTTCAGAATTGTACAAAATATAATCTGAAAGATTTTAAGGCAATTTTGTTTATTTTCTCTGAATCACAATTGAAGAATTATTAATTTTTAACGACTTAAAATGAAAATAATTTAACTTCTGATTTTAGAAGTGTTCAGTTAAATATTAATAATATTTATGGGAACGTAACCTCAGTTTTCAGTTGTCATCAAACACGGCGCTCACTCGCACACTTCTCGCGGGAGAAAAAGAGATAGTAGATCACAGTGCGCATGACCAAATGGCCATAATGTGCTGGGCTGTGTTCGAGAATTGACTGGCAGCACTAGTACTGCCAGTAGTTTTTTTAGGAGTTCGGAAACCGCTGACAGCAAAGATATTATAAGCCTAGATGCGGCACGGGGTGTCAGAGTGGGGGAACTATATATATAGGATATCACAGTTTCTGCCATGTCGATATTGATTACATAATTATTCTCAATTATTGATTGGAATTAGTGCCATAAATTTCGCTTTGAATTTAATTACATTATGGTCTCTTGATTCATTGATTGTTTGGATAGAGTTTGTTGTGATTGTGATATATTTTGTGATTAGAACCAAGTGATTATGATTGATACCACGGAGGATTAGTGAAGATGAGAGAAAGCAAAAGATCCAAAACTTCCGGAGGAGCGGTTTCAACATCAAATCGGTTTCAAGCACTCTCGGAGGATGAGGCGGAAATCCTTAAGCGCAAAAACGCTTTTGACGACGCGGAAATGGAAGATGATAGTGCCGAAGAAAGCTCTAATGACGAAAATAACGCGAAGGAAAATAAAATAAACATACCGCCTATTGTTATCACAAGGGCTATTGAAGACTCCGCGGGGACGATAAAGAAAATAAAAGGCTATACCATCAGCAAAAACGTAAAAGTAGCAATAACGAAGGAAGGACTTTCAGTTCGCACGGACACACTGGAGGATTATAATGCTGTAAAACGGGAACTCGACAAGGACGGAACTCCATACTTCACCCATGGCTTTAAGGGCCAGAAACATAAAAATCTGGTTCTTAAGGGACTACCAGACATACCAGTTGGAGAGATCTGCGACGAGATAATGGCTCTGGACGTAGGATGCACACAAGTGACCCTATTAAGAAGTCGCAGACCGGAGCAGAAAAGCGATCAAGTGAAATGTGCAAAAGTGTACCACCGGAATTTTCTGGTAGTTTTCAGAGCGGATGCGGACATACAAAAAGTGAGGAGTATCCGATATCTATGCTCAGTTCGAAAACTCTGGGAAAATTTTAAAAATACCAGACGTGCCACACAGTGTAGAAGATGTCAGAAGTTTGGACATGGGACATCTTTTTGTAAAAACCCGCCGAAGTGTGTAAAGTGTATTGGTGATCATCTCACTAGTACGTGCACAAAAACGAAAGAACAATCGGTACAGTGTGTCAACTGTATGGGAGCACACCCAGCAAACTTCTCGAAGTGTGAGACGTATTTAAAACATCTTGAAAAAGTGGACTCTTTTACAAGTAAAAAGACATATGAAGTGAGGCGACACAGAAGGGAGGAGCCCCCCCAGAGAACATACAAAAGTTTTCCACCGATGAAATCCATGACCCCAAAGGTGCTTACAACACAAGGAGCAGCCAAGCACATATGGGGTAAACAGAAGGGCGAGGTGCTTACAACCGATGGAGCAGCCAAGCACATAGAAGAAGGAAGAGGCAAGGAAGGCGACACACAACAGTGGAGGCAACACCTAAATTCGGATTTCTGCGAGCTCACTGAGGAACTACAAAAGCTGAATAACACATGCAATATAGCGAGGATGCTGAGGTTGGTATAATTGTTAAATGCGAGATTAATTTCATGTAAAAATGACCTAGAAAGGATAGAAGTATTCTAAAATATCATTTCCAATGGCAGTGATTAGGTCTAGAACTAGTTTATTAAATGTTGCGCATTGGAATGCGAATGGTTTGCGTAGTAACTTGAGTGAAGTAAAAGACTTCCTAAGGGAACATAAAATAGACATTATGCTTTTAATGAGACTAAATTAACCCCCAGAGCTAACATATATGTGCCGGGCTATAATAAAATCCGTAAAGATAGATCAAATGGTAGAGTGGGGGGAGGAGTCCTGATTCTAATTAAGATGTCAATAAGATACCATGAGGTAGATATAAATACAAAAAACATTGAGGCGGTTGCAATTAAAATGATGGACAACTTAGTAATTGTATCTGCATATAATCCACCACAAAAGAAACTAGACTCAGAGGATCTAAATCTCATATTTAAACTAGGGAATAAAGTCTTACTTTATGGCGATTTAAATGCTAAAAATATGGCATGGAAATGTTTTCGGGGTAATGCAAACGGCAAAATATTTCAGGACTATGCTAGTAGAAATATGTTTAAAATCTTAATACCAGATAATTTTACGCTGTATCCGTATTCCAATGCGAAACCGAGCGTCGTTGATATTGGCCTTGCCAAGAATTTGCAATACGATATAGATTTAACAGTTATTAATGAGCTGTCCTCAGATCAGAATCCAATGAAAATTGTCCTAGATAGCAAGCCAGGTTTTGAAATACAGACGCGTAATTTTCTGAATTATAAAAAGGCTGACTGGCCCAAGTTTAGGGAAATTATTAATAAAGAGCTCGCGCTTGAAACAAGCATTAACGATGAAACTAGAGTAGATGCCTGCGTTGACAGACTTCACGGTGTCATCAACAAAGCTATGGCCCTCTCAATACCCAAAACAGTGTTGAATGACAAACATAAACCTCTACCACAATACATCAAAAGACTTATAAAAGACAGAAATGCCTTACGCAAAATTTACCATTGAGTTAATAGTGATGAAATCAGGAAGATTAAAAATAGACTAGCTAATAAAATTAATAGAGAAGTTGCTAAATTCGAAAACTCTAATTGGGATAAGAAATTACAAGATCTAAAAATTAAAGATAATAGCCTATGGAAAATGTCAAAATGCTTAACAAATAAAAATAAAAATCATACGCCCACACTGCATGGGCCAAGAGGCCTGGCGGTGGAAGATAACGACAAAGCAAATGTTCTGGCTGAGCACTATGAGAGGGTACATCACTTAACAAATGACTTAGGGGATGATGACACCGAGAAGTTGGTTAACGCTGAGTATAAACAAATTCAAATTGAAAGTATTAATAGAGAAGACATAGATCTGGTTAAGCCGAGCGAAATTAAAAAAGCAGCACTCAGGACTGGATCCAGGAAAGCTCCAGGCCTAGATGGGATACAAAATATTATCTTAAAAAAATTACCGAAAAAAGCCTTTGTACAACTAACATATCTCTTTAATTCGTGCCTGATGTTGTCATACTTCCCAGAGGTCTGGAAAATTGCAAATGTTCTTCCTTTTCATAAGGCAGGAAAGGACAAACTTTTCCCTGCAAGCTATAGACCAATTAGTCTTTTGCCAACTCTAGGCAAACTATTTGAAAAAATCACATATATATATATATATATATATATACCATTAAACCATTTCCCTTTCAGGTTAGGCGTGACACTACCCGATTCGGGTAGTGTTTCTAGGTTTTTCTTGTAGTTATAAATAACTACAAGTGTGGGCTCACCACACCCACGATGTGCCAACAGCACTCATGTCAGTATTCTTGAATGGTCACCCATTCAAGTACTAACCGCGTCCAACGCTGCTTAACTTCAGTGATCTGACGAGAACTGGGTTTTTCAGCGTTTTTCAGCGATATTTTATATAATAGGATAAACAGTTTTGAACAAAAACATAAAATATTAATTCCGGAACAGTTTGGGTTTAGGCCAAAAAGAAATACCGTCGCGCAATTAGTAAGGGTAACCAACTTTATTAGTGCAAACTTTAATAAAAAAATATCTACAGCAATGTTGATACTGGATCTGGAGAAAGCTTTCGACACCGTTTGGCACGAAGGCTTGATCTATAAACTAAAAAAGTATAAACTGCCAACATAAATTATTAAAATTGTCCAAAATAATATTAAAAATAGAAAATTTGTGGTTTCTGTAAATGGAGTACGATCTAAAGAACAAGACATAGAGGCGGGAGTCCCGCAAGGTTCAATACTGGGTCCAGTCCTATTTATTTTCTATATAAATGATGTACCGCGAATGATAGGTGTGCTGCTTTCATTATTTGCCGACGATACGGCTGCATACACACATTAATGTAGATAAGACTCAATTAATTATTTTTACGCATAAAGATAAGAAAGAAAGAATACCGGAATTTACAATGTGTGATAAAATTATTGAACCAAGGCTACAAGTTTTATACCTTGGTGTGATATTGCAATATAGACTGAGCTTCACTGCGCATGTAAAAGCGATTAAAGGAAAAGTGACCAAAATGATAGGATTATTGTATTGTCTAATCTGTAGAAGAAGTAAACTTAGTATTAAGAATAAAACTATTTTGTACAACGTCATTATTAAAGCACTGATGCTATACGCGGCACCGGTCTGGAGTAACACAAATAAAAGCAATATACTTATGATACAGAGAGCACAAAACAAATGTATTAGGATGATAACTGATGCAAAACCTAGAGAGAGAAATATTGATCTACATAGAAAACTCAATTTGCCTTATGTACAAACAGAGATATATGATAGGACAAAAAATTTCTACGAAAATCAAATAAATGATGTACCTGATATGCAGGAAGCGAAATTATTAACAAAAGACGAAGCACCGTTCAAAATGAAATATAAAATGCCATATCACATATTAATAGACAGGTAAAATGACTCACCCCAGCATCATAGTTTGTAAGTTCTAGTCCTTAGGTTTAAGCTCAAAATGTATATAACTAGTGGGTTTTGTAATAAAAATTTTTTTTACCCAAACAGTATTACGAGGTGCGAAAGCATAACTAACTTTAGGAATTAAAACGAGCAATAAACATGAACAAATAGGCCGCGTTCGATACAGCGAACTAGACACCTAAATCTGTTATAGAAATAGACAATATCGTATAAATGTATACCTATTGTAAAAATATAACTTTTATTATCAATAAAGAAATTTCAAAATCATTCTACCATATCGAGGTGCTGCCCTCACCGTACTACGAAGTCGAGAGCTGGTTTGCTCATTCTTCGTAAAATATGACGGTAAAGTAGTTGAAAGATTTTTTAAGGTTAGAAAAGCTTGACATGTATCGCTTCATAAACAAAACACCGCACTTCCGAATATAATAATTATTAGTGCAATGTCTAGGCACACCGAAATTACATATTTGGAATAAATAATTAAA
>CAKNYM010031317.1:0-10454 GCA_932195095.1 Andricus curvator
AATATAAATTTTCAGTAAAAAAATTTATTTTTAACAAAAGATTTTATCTTTCAACCAAGTAGTTGAATTTTCAACCAAATAGTTGAATTTTCAACCAAAAAGATGAATTGTCAAAAAAAAATGTAATAGTTGATATTTTAACTTTATAAAATTTTAATTTTAATCAAAAACAGTTGAATTAAACCAAAACATACAAATTTTCAACAAAATGCAGGAATTTTCTACTAAAAAAGGTTTCAAACAAAAAGTGAATAGTTAAATTTTAATTTCCAAAAAGTAATTTTTACCAAAAAGATGAATTTTCAGTTTGAAACAAATAATTTTCAACAAAATAGTTGAATTTTCCGAAGAGTTATTTTCTACCAAAAAGATGAATTGACAAAGAAAAATGTAATAGTTGATATTTCAACTAAAAAAATTATTTTTAATCAAAAATAGTTAAATTACATCAAAAAAGAGAAATTTTCAACAAAATACATGAATTTTCAACCAATTAATTGATTTTTGAGTTTAAAAAAAAGATATTTTAAACAAAATAGTTAACTATTCAGTAAAAAATTAATTTTCCACACAACAGTTACATTTTAAACCAAAGAGATGCATTATAAATAAAAACGATGAATCTTCAACAAAAAAAAAATGAAATTTTAACCAAATAGTTCAACTTTCAAGTAAAAGAGACGAATTTTCAACAAAATATTTGAATTTTCAAACAAAAATGTAATAGTTGATATTACAACTGAAAAAATTAATTTTTAAAGAAAAAACAGTTGAATTATACCAAAAAATACCAATTTTCTGATAAAAGAGATAAATCTTCAACCAAAAAACGAATAGTTAAATATTAATATCAAAAAAGTAATTTTTAATCAAAGAAATGAATTTACAACTAAAGAAGACGAATTGAGAACGAAAAATGTACCTGATAGTTGATATTTCATCTAAAAAAGATTTTAATATTTATTCAAAAACAGTTAAATTAAACCAAAAAAGACAAATTTTCAATAAAATATATGAATTTTCAACCAAGTAGTTAAATTTTCAACCAAAAAGATGAATTGTAAAAGAAAAATGTAATAGTTGATATTTTAACTTAAAAAATTAATTTTTAATAAAAAATAGTTGAATTAAACAAAAAAAAGCAATTTTCAACAAAATGCATGAATTTTCTACTAAAAAAGGTAAATTTTCAAACAAAAAATGAATAGTTAAATTTTAATTTCAAAAAGGTAATTTTTACCAAAGAGATGAATTTACATCTAAAAAAGATGAATTGTGAACGAAAAATGTACCTGATAGTTGATATTTTAGCTAAAAAAGATTCTAATTTTTAATCAAAAACAGTTAAATTAAACCAAGACAAATTTTCAACACAATATATGAATTTTCTACCAAGTAGTTAAATTTTTAACCAAAAAGATGAATTGTCAAAGAAAAATGTAATAGTTGATATTTCAACTTAAAAAAAAATTAATTTTTAATCAAAAACAATTGAATTAAACCAAAAAATACAAATTTTCTGCTAAAAGAGATAAATCTTCAACCAAAAAATGAATAGCTAAATATTAATTTCAAAAAAGTAATTTTTAATCAAAAACAGTTAAATTAAATTAAAAAAGACAAATTTTCAACCAAGTAGTTAAATTTTCAACCAAAAAGATGAATTGTCGAAGAAAAATGTAATAGTTGATATTTTAACATTAAAAAAATTAATTTTTAATAAAAAATAGTTTAAGTAGTTGATTTATAAGTTTAAAAAATATATTTTTTTAACAAAATAGTTAAGTTTTCAGTTAAAAAATTAATTTAAAAAAAACATTTTCAACCAGAGATGAATTACAAATTAAAATGATGAATTTTCAACAAATGACATGAATTTTAAACTAAAAAATATAAATTTTCAGTAAAAAAATTTATTTTTAACAAAAGATTTTATTTTTCAACCAAGTAGTTGAATTTTCAAACAAAAAGATGAATTGTCAAAGAAAAATGTAATAGTTGATATTTTTACTTTATAAAATTTTAATTTTAATCAAAAACAGTTGAATTAAACCAATACATACAAATTTTAAACAAAATACACGAATTTTCTACTGAAAATGTAAATTTTCAAACAAAAAATTCATAGTTAAATATTAATTTCAAAACAGTAATTTTCAACCAAAAAGATGAATTTTCAACTTAAAAAAATGAATTATTAACGAAAAATGTACCTAATAGTTGATATTTCAACTAAAAAAAGATTTTAATTTTTAATCAAAAACAGTTAAATTAAACCAAAAAGGCAAATTTTTACCAAAATATATGAATTTTCAACCAATTAGTTGATTTTTACGTTTAAAAAAATATATTTGAAACAATATAGTTAAATTTTCAGTTTAAAAAACATTTATTAACAAAATAGTAACATTTTTAACGATAGAGATGAATTATAATTAAAAATGATGAATCTTCAACCAAAAAAATGAAATTTTAACCAAATAGTTCAACTTTCAAGTAAAAGAGACGAATTTTTACCAAAATAAATGAATTTTCAACAAGAAAGATGAATTTTCAAAGAACAATGTAATAGTTGACATTAAAACTATATTTTTTTTCAATTTTTAATAAAAAGAACAGTTGAATTAAACAAAAAATAGCAACTGAATGATAGGAATAGTTAAATTTTAATTTCAAAAAAGTAATTTTTAACCAAAGAGATGAATTTTCGGTTTGAAAAAAGTAATTTTTAACAAAATAGTTGAATTTTCGGTTAAAAAAATTAATTTTCAACAAAATAGTTACATTTTCAACCAAATAGATGAATTATAAGTTAATATAAGAAACCTTCAACCGAAAAAATATAATTTTTAACAAAAGAGTTTAACTTTAAACCAAGTAGTTTAATTTTCAACCAAATGATCAAATTTTCAATCCAAAACAAATAAATGTCAAAAAAATGTAATAATTGATATTTTAAGTTTAAAAAATTAAATTTTAAATCAAAAACAGTTAAATTAAACAAAAAAAAGACAAATTTTACACAAAATACATGAATTTCTAACTAACAAAGATACATTTTCTAATTTTCTATAAAAAATTTAACAGTTAAATTCTCAGTTAAAAAATTAATTTTTAACCAAAAATAAAAACGAATTTTCAACAAAATAGTTCAATTTTCAGCTAAATTGTTGAATTTTCAAACAATAACGATCAATTTCCAACCAAGAATGGAATAGTTAAATCTTTAGTTAAAAAAAATAATTTTCAATCATAAAAAAACTAATTTGCAACAAAGTAGTTAAATTTTCAACCAAAGAAATGAATTTTTAACTAAAATGATCAATCGTTAACTAAAAAAATTAATTTTTAAGAAAGTAGTTCAACTTTCGAACAAATAGTTGAATTCTCAATCAAATAGTTACATTTTTTACAAACAAAGATGAAATTATTACCAAAAGAGATGAATTTTCAAACCAAAGAGACAAATTTTGCACAAATCAGTTTAATTCTCAACCAGAAAGATGAATTTTCAAAGAAAAATGTAATAGTAGTTGATATTACGACTATATTTTTTTAAATTGTTAGTGAAAATAAATTCAATTAAACAAAAAAATAGCAATGTTCCACAAAATGCATGAATTTGCTACTAAAGAAGATCAATTATTAATAAAAAAATGAATAGTTAAATTTTAATTTCAAAAAAGTAATTTTCAACCAAAGAGATGAATTTTCAATTTGAAAAAAAAAACAATTTTTAACAAAATAGTTGAATTTTCAGTTTAAAAAATTAATTTTCAACAAAATAGTTACATTTTCTACCAAATAGATGAATTATGAATTAAAATGAGGAACCTTCAACCAAAAAAATTAATTTTTAACAAAAGATTTTAACTTTAAACCGAGTACTTTTATTTTCAACCAAATGATCAAATTTTCAATCCAAAACAAATGAATGTCAAAAAAATGTAATAATTGATATTTTAACTTGAATTTTTTTTATTTTTAATCAAAAACAGTTGAATTCAACCAAAAAAAGACTAATTTTTCAACAAAATACATGAATTTTCAACTAATTTGTTGAATTTTCAAACAATAATGATCAATTTCCAACCAAGAATGGAATAGTTAAATCTTCAGTTAAAAAAAACTAATTTTCAACAAAATAGTTAAATTTTCAACCAAAGAAATGAATTTTTAACTAAAATGATAAATCGTTAACTAAAAAAATTAATTTATAAGAAAGTAGTTCAACTTTCGAACAAATAGTTGAATTCTCAACCAAATAGTTACATTTTTTACCAAAAAATATGAAATTTTTTATTAAACTGACATATTGATATTTATTTTTGATAACAACATTTTCAAATTAAATTACCTTGCTGTGGCCCAAAGACGAGACTGATGTCGTTTTTAAAGATCTTGTTCAAATCTGCGGAACTGTTTCGGGTATGTCGAAGATCAAGAGAAGGAGTTCGGGAATGAGGAAGTCCTCGGGAAACTCGATAATCCAGGGAAGAATTCCTTGCGTGGGTTGGTAGCGATGCTCTGTGGTTTTGTTGATCTAGATTTTGAAAATAAATCAAATTTCAGTGACTAATTATCTTTCCCTAAAAAATAGATGTGTAATTTGAAAAATTCGAAGGAAGGAATGTTGCCAAATTCACACACATAATTAAGAATTTCAGTTTCAGAATGTCAAATTTGTGTTATTTTTTAAAATCAAAACTTACTCAAAAAGGTAAATTTTAAAGAAAAAATAGTAATTAATTTTCAACCAAAAAAAAGGAATTTTTCAACAAAGTAGTTACATTTTAAGCAAAGAAATTAATTTTTAAATAAAAAAATGAATCTTCAACCAAAAAATGACATTTTAACCCATTAGTTGAATTTTAAGTCCAAAAGATGAATTTTCTAACAAAAAGGACAAATCTTCATCAAAATAGATACATTTTAAACAAAATAGTTATAAATTTTCAACCAAGAAGATTAAATGTCTATCAAAAAAGACGAATTTCCATCAAAAAAACATAAATTTCCGTCAAAAAATGGAATAGTTAAATTTTCAGTTTAAAAAATTAATTTCCAATAGAAAAAAAACTAATTTTCAGTCAAACTAATGAATTTTCAACGAAAAAAGTGAATTAGTCACGCCGAAAAGATTAATATTCTGCTACAAGAGACAAAGTGTCAACAAAATAAAGAAATGTTTAACCAAATAGCTGAATTTTCAACTAGAAAGATAAATTTTCAACACAAAATAGAGTAGCTTAACTTTAAATTAGAGAAATAAGTTTTTAACCAAATAAAATAAAAACAGTTAAATTTTCAACCAAACAAATGAATTTTCAACCAAAAAAATTAAATGTCTATCAAAAAAATTTTCGACGAAGATTGAAAAAGTTAAACTTGAAATAGTTTAACTAATAGTTAAACCTAATAATTGAATTTTCAACCACAAAGATTAATTTGCTACTAAAAATGGACAATTTTTCAACAAATAAAATAAATTTTCAACTAAATAGTTAAATTTTCAAACAAACAGATGAATTTTCAACCAAAAATATTATATGTCCATCAAACAATTTTTCGGCGAATATTGAAATAGTTAAACTTTTAGTTAAAAAAATTAATTTTCAATAAAAAACACTATTTTTCAATTCAAGCATTAAAATTTCAACCAAAAAGATTAATTTTCTACCAAAAAAGAATAACTTTTAACAAATTATATAAATCTTCAACCAAATATTTTAATTTTTAATGGCATTTTGAACCCAGAAGATGGATTTGCTACAAAAAAAAAAATTCAACAAAATAGATTAATTTTCAACTAAAAAGTATAATTTTTTAATAAAAAGTAGAATAGTTTAATTTTTAGTTAGAGAAATGAGTTTTTAAGCAAATAAAATGAATTTTGAACTGAACAGTTAAATTTTCAACCAAACAAATGAATTTTCAACCAATAAGCTTAATTTGCTATCAAAAAAGAATCATTTTTAACAAAATACATGAATTTTTAACAAAATATTTTAATTTGTAATGGAATTTTTAATCTAATAGTTCAATTTTCAACCAAAAACGTGAATCAGTCACCAAGAAGATTAATTTTCTACCAAAAATGAGAAAGTTTCAACAAAATACAGAAATTTTCAACAAAGTAGTTGAATTTTCAAACAAAGTAATAGATCTTGAAGCAAAAAAAAAAAAAAATTCAAATAAAAATATGAATTTTACACAAAACGGACAAATTTTCAACGTAGGACATGAATTTCTCAACTAAAAAAGATAAATTTTCAACCAAAACGATGAAGTTTCAACTAATGAGATTTTTTGTCTACTAAGAAAACAAATTTTCAACCAAAAAAAATACATTTTTAAAAAAATACATGAATCTTCAACAAAATAATTGAATTTTAAACCAAAGTAATGAATCTTGAAACGAAAAAAATAAATTTTTAACTAAAAAAGATAGATTTTCATCCAAAACGATAAAGTTTCAACTAATGAGATTATTTTTCTACCAAGAAAACGAATTTTCAACCAAGAAGATTACTTTTCTAACAAAAAAGATACATTTTGAAAAAAATACATGAATTTTCAACAAAATAGTTAAATTTTCAACCAAAGTAATGAATCTTGAAGTAAAAAAAATGTTCAACTAAAAATATGAATTTTCCACAAAACGGACAAATTTTCAACGCAGTACATGAATTTTTCAACTAAAAACGATACATTTTCAACCAAAACCATGAAGTTTCAACCAATGAGATTATTTTTCTACCAAGAAAACAAATTTTCAACCAAGAAAATTAATTTTTTGCCAAAAAATATGAATTTTTAACCAAATATTTTTATTTTTAATGCAATTTTTAACCTAATAGTTGAATTTTCAACCAAAAAGGTGAATTAAGTCACCAAGAAGGTTAATATTCTACCACAAAAGACGATGTTTCACCAAAATATAGAAATTTTCAACCAAATAGTTGAACTTTCAACTGAAGAATAGTTAAATTTTCATTTAAAAAAATAATTTCACAACAAAATAGCTAAATTTTGAACAAAATAGAACATTATTCATTTAAATTGATGAATCATCAACCAAAAAATGAATTTTAAACAAATTAGTTCCATTTCCAACGAAATACTTCAATTTTTTAACCAAAAAAGTTTTTTCAGTCGTTACTCACGATTAGCGAAAATCTTGAAAATTTAATCAAATAGTTATATTAGAAGAAAAATCCTGGGACGAAAGTCAAATTTACAGAATGATTCGAGCAAGAACTGACTTAAATATCCTGTGAATTCCAGATTTTATCGTTACAGGATTAAAAAAAATGTTCCTCTTCCAATTCAGAAAAAATTAAACGAACATTTTTCTCTCTTCTAACTCGAGAAAAATCTTAAAAATAAACAAAATGCCCTTTTTCCAATTGATGAAAAATTGAAAGTCAAAATTTCCTCCCTTCCCACTCAATAAAAATGTTGAAAATAAAAAATTATCCTTCTTCCAATTCATAAAATATTGAGAACTAATATTTCCTCCTTTCCAACTCGATAAAAATCATAAAAATAGAAAACGTCCTCCTGAAATTCGACAATAATAAAAAGTAAAATTTCAAGAGAATTAAAAATAATTTGATTAAATGCTTAAGAATTCAAAGTGAGTTTAAAAGAGTTCAAGATGAATTTTTAAAAAATCCAAAATATTCCACTGCTTTCGGTAAAAGTGTAGTGAATTTAGAAGAATTCAAGAGACTGATGAAATTCATCAGCATTTGAAAAAGTATAATTGAACTAAATTTTGAAAATCAAAACATTTTTTTTAAAGAAACGAAGGAATTAAAGAAAATTGAAGTGAACTTAGAGAAATTTAGGGGATATGAGCAGAATTTTATATAATTCATAAAAATTCAAGTGATTTGAAAAAAAAATCAAAAATATTTTAAAAATTCATTGAATTCATTAAATTTGAAATGAGCTTCGATAAATTCGATGCCTAAGAATTCAAGGTGAGTTTAAAAGACTTCAGGATGAATTAAAATTAAAAACTATGAAAAAATCAAAAATATTCAGGGTGGCTGTTTTAATCGAAGAAACAAATTCCCAGTCATTTCCCGGTTTTTTCCAGTTCACAAACATTTTTCACAGTCAATAAAATTAAAAAATCCAAACTCTAAAGCTCAACATTTTTCCATTTGAAGCAATAAAAAATAAACTACAAATTAAAGCACTCAAAGTTGAACTTCAAAAATGTTGTATTCAAATTCTCAATAAAAATAAAAACGTATAAAATGGAAATACTAACACTTTTCAACTGAAATTTTTTAATCAAATGCAGATAAACTGCAAAATTTAGAATTTTTAACTTTTATAAATTATAGAGTTTAAAGATTCAGATTCAATTCCGAAAATATAATTCCAAGTTATCATTTCCAATACTCTAAATTAAAGAATCAATATTACAGGATTAATATGTAAAGACTAGCTCAAATTTTTAATAGAACTGGCAAAAATTAACCGTTTGTGCTAAATTTCGTTCAATAAAATTCAGATTAATGATAAAAATGTAATTTAATTCTCTAGCCTTCTGATTGAGACTGACTGTTAGAGTTGCTGGGCTGATTAGAAGAATTCGAGGATGTTCCTGAAGATTGTGGAGCAGCTGCAGCCGCACCGCCTGCAGGATTTTCAGGTCTAGGAGCTGGTGGAGCTCCTGCAGGTCTTCCATGAACAGAAACATCACTTATGCTAGCGGAAATGCTTGCAGGTTCTTGAAGTGGGACATCTGAAAAAAAGAAATATTATTATTTATACTAGCCAAAATAGTGCACTATTTTGATTGATTAAATATCAAATGTAATTTATAATCATGAATTTAAAAAAAAAATTAAAATAGCTACATCGGCTTCCATACGATTCAACCAAAGAACTCAATTTTTAACTAAAATGAGAAATCTTCAACCAAAAAAAAAAAATGAAATTTTAACCAAATAGTTTAATTTTTCACCAGAAAGATTAATTTTCTTCCAAGAAGATTAATTTTCTACTAAAAAAGATACATTTTTAACAAAATACATGAGTTTTGAACTAAATAGTTCAACTATTAACCAAAGAAATGAATCTTGATACAAAAAAAAATAATTTTTCTAACCAAAAATATGAATTTTCCACAAAGAAGATTAATTTTCTACTAAAAAAGATGAATTATTAACAAAATACATGAGTTTTTAACAAAATAGTTCAAATTTTAACCAAAGAAATGAATCTTCATGCAAAAAAAAATTGTGAACTAAAAATATGAATTTTCCACCAAACGGACAAATTTTCAACATAGTACATGAATTTTTCAACTAAAAGAGATAAATTTTCAACCAAAAAGATGAAGTTTCAAATAATGAGATTATTTTTCTACCAAGAAAACGAATGTTCAACCAAAGAAATTAATTTTCAGCCAAAAATATAAATTTTCAACCAAGAAGATTAATTTTCTACCAACAAAGTTCAACTTTTAACCTAAGAAATGAATCTTGAAGCAAAAAAAAAATAATTTTTAACCAAAAATATGAATTTTCCACCAAACAGACAAATTTTCAACATAGTACATGAATTTTTCCACTAAAATAGATACATTTTTAACCAAAAAGACGAAGTTTCAATTAATAAGATTATTTTTCTGCCAATAAAACGAATTTTCAACCAAAGAAATTAATTTTCAGCCAAAAATATAAATTTGCAACCAAGAAGATTAATTTTCTACCAAAAAAGATAAATTTTTAACAAAAAAGTTCAACTCTTAACCAAAAAAATTAATCTTGAAACAAACAAACAAATTTTAACCAAAAAGATGAATTTTCTACCAACAAAAATTAATTTTTAACAAAATACATGAATTTTTAACAAAATAGTTCAACTTTTAACCAAAGAAATGAATCTTGAACCAAACAAACAAATTTTTCAACCAAAAATATGAATTTTCCACCAAACGGACAAATTTTCAACATAGTACATGAATTTTTCAACTAAAAGAGATAAATTTTCAACCAAAACGATGAAGTTTCAATTAATAAGATTATTTTTCTACCAAGAAAACGAATTTTCAACCAAGGAAATTAATTTTCCACCAAAAAAGGTAAATTTTTAAACAAAATAGTTCAACTTTTAACCAAAGTAATGAATCTTGAAGCAAAAAAATGTGATCCTAAAAGATTAATTTTCTACCAAAAAAATAATTTTTAACAAAATACATGAATTTTTAACAAAATATTTTGACTTTTAACCAGAGAAATGAATCTTGAACCAAATAAAAAAAAAATTAACCAAAAATATAAATTTTTCACCAAACGGACAAATTTTCAACATAGTACATGAATTTTTAACTACAAGAGATAAATTTTCAACCAAAAAGATGAAGTTTCAATTAATGAGATTATTTTTCTACCAAGAAAACGAATTTTCAACCAAAGAAATTAATTTTC
>CAKNYM010031327.1:0-16659 GCA_932195095.1 Andricus curvator
ATACTTTGGACCAGCCGATAATTTTGAAAAATCCAAACAGGCACATCACAAGTCACGGCTTCCCTCCTTCAATTCCTGGATAAGCCGAAAGAGGAGAAGAAAAATATCTTGGAGCCTCCAATTCAGGTAAATAATTCATTATTCTATAGCGCGCATTTTTCTTTTCTATATAGAAAACAAAGAAGCGCGCGACTATTTTTGCTGCGTCACACATTTTTTGCCCTTGGTTGAATTCAAGTGCTTTTTATTTCAAATAAAAATGTTGTTTCGTTGACATGTCAGGTATTACCTTTTTCGTTGCAAATGCATCTTGTTTGTTTGAAAATTCATATTTTTGTTGAAAATTCAAGTATTTGGTTAAAAATTAAGCTATTTGGTAGAAAATAAAATTTTTAAAAACTAAGCCACTTGGATGACAGTTTATCTACCTTGTCAAAAATTAATTTTTTTAGTTCAAAATTCATCTCTTTGGTTGAAAATGTAACTACTCCATTTTTAGAAAAGCAATCTTCTTGATTGAAAATCATCTTTTAGGTTGAATGTTCAACTCTTTTGTTGAAAATACATTTCTTTTTAAGATTCATCATTTTGGTTGAAAATTCTTCTCTTTGATTGAAAATTTAACTACACATTTTGTTGAAATTTCTTTCTTTTTAATTGAGAAATAATTTTTTCAACTAAAAATGTAAATATTATATTTTTTATTGAAAATTGATACTTGTAATTGAAAATTGATACTTTTAATTGAAAATCTAACTATTCCATTTTTAGAAAATTGATCTTCTTGGTTGAAAATCATCTTTTAGGTTGAATGTTGAACTCTTTTGTTGAAAATTCATTTTTTTCAAAGATTTATCAATTTAGTTGAAAATTCTTCTCTTTGGTTGAAAATTTAAGTACATATTTTATAGAGATTACTTTTTTTAAATTGAGAAATAATTTTTTTAACTATAAATGTAAATATTATATTTTTGATTGAAAATTGAAACTTTTAATTGGAAATCGAACTTTTCTAATTGAAAATACATTCTTTTTGGTTAAAAATGCAACTGCTTGGTTGTAAATTAATCTGCTTTGGCTGAGAATGCAACTACTTCATCGAAAATTCGTCTTTTTTGGTTGAGTTAAATTATTTTTTATTTTCAATAAAAATCTATTGTTTGCTGGAATATCAACTATTACCTGTTTCTTTGCGAGTTGATTTTTTTGGTAAAAATTGAAGTACATTTTCAAAAAAATTTTTTTTTTAGTTGAAGACTCATAATTTTAGTTAAAAATTCATATTTTCTGGTCAAAAATTAAACTATTTTGTAGAAAATTTAAGTATTCAGTTGTAAATTACCTTTTTTGTTAAACATTAATATTTTTGGTTGAAAATTCAAGTATTTAGTAAAAAATTAAACTATTTTTATGAAAATTAAACTATCTGGTAGAAAATTTACTTTCTCAAAAGCGACTGGTTGAAAGTTTATCTGCTTTGTTAAAAATTCATTTTTTTTAGTTTCAAATTAATCTATTTGGTCGAAAATTTAACGATTCCGTTTTTATAAAATTAATCTTTTCGGATAAAAATTATCTTTTATTGTGAATGTTTAACTCTCTTGTTGAAAATTGATTTTTTTTGTAAGATTCATCGTTTTAATTGAAAATTTGTCTCTGGTTGAAAATTTAAGTACATATTTTATGGAAATTGCTTCTTTTTTTTACCTGTTTCGTTGCGAGTTTATCTTTTTTGTTTAAAGTTAAACTACGTTTTCAAATTTTTTTGTTCGAAGATTCATAATTTTAGGTGAAAATTCATATTTTTGGTTGAAAATTCAAGTATTTAGTAAAAAATTAAACTATTTTTATGAAAATTAAACTATTTGGTAGAAAAATTACTTGTTCAAAAGCTACTGTTTGAAAATTTATCTGCTTTATTGAAAATTCATTTTTTTTAGTATAAAATTTATCAATTTGGTTGAAAATTTAACTATTCTGTTTTTAGAAAATTAATCTTCTTGTATGAAAATCATCTTTTAGTTTGAATGTTTAACTCTTTTGTTGAAAATTGTTTTTTTGTAAGATTCATCGTTTTAGTTGAAAATTCGTCTCTTTGGTTGAAAATTGAACTACATATTTTATTTAAATTCCTTTTTTTTTAATTGAGAATTAATTTTTTTCAAACTGAAAATATAAATATTCTATTTTTGATTGAAAATGAATACTTTTAATTGAAAATTCATTCTCTTAGGTTGAAAATGCAACTTTTTAGTTGTAAATTAATCTGCTTTGGCTGAGGATTCAATCATTTTGTTGAAAATTCGTCTTTTTTGGTTAAATCAAATTGTTTTTTATTTTAAATAAAATCTTCTTTGGCTAAAATATCAACTTCTACCTGTTTCGTTGCGAATTTATCTTTTTTGGTTAAAGTTAAACTAGTTTTTCAAACAAAAATTTCTCAAAAGTTTTTATAAAGTTAAAAATTACGTTTTTTTAACATTCATATTTTTTGATAAAAATTCTAGTATTTAATGAAAAATTAAAATATTCTGATGAAAATTGGAATATTTAGTAGAATATTAACTTTTTTGGTCAAAAATCATATTTTCTGGGTTGAAAATTCAACTGTTTTGTAGATAATTCATGCTATTGGTTACAAAATTCAACAATTTTGTTGAAAAATTACATTTTTTAGTAGAAAATTATCTTCTTGGAGAAAGATTTGGTGAAAACTTAATCTTTTTTGGTTGAAAATTCAACTACTTGGTTGAAAGTTGAACTACTTTGTTGAAAATAGATTTTTTTAAAGATTCACCGTTTTCTTTGAAAGTTGAACTTTTTTGTTGAAAATTCGTTTTTTTGTGTGTTTAAGTTAATTTTTTATCTGAAGATTTCACTATTCCATATTTAGTTAATGTAAATAAATAAATATATATTTCGTTGCAGATTCGACAAAAATGTTTTTCTGCCGCTATTGCAAGCACCAAACCATGCATTTCAAAATGCACTTGGTACACTTTAAACAACACAACAACATAACGGAGTATTACCATTGCGGTTTTAATAGATGTAGAAAATATTATCCTGCGTTAGTATCATTGCGGACGCATATTGATCCCATTCATTTAGTCAGGAAGAAAGAAACGAAAGATAGAGCATTAGACACAGTCGTTAACGATAGAGGCGAATTCAAATTTAATGTCAGTACTTGTAAAAAACAATTTGGTAGTTACTCCTCCCTCATCGGTCATTTAAAAACACACATTGAACGTGGTTTAAAAGTCAAATGTCCTGTTGGATTTTGTAGTAAGACTTACGATATTGTTAGTTCATTCACAGGACATTTATCTAAAAAACATAGGAACCTGTCTAAAGAAAAAAATTCAAAAACTCTTTTAGAAATTTTGCGCACTACAGAGGTCGATGAAAACTGCTGTAATATTGAAGAACCTGAGGTAGTAAACGATTTTGCGGAATGTATAATAACTGAAAATACAGATTTAAATCAGAGAAAGTTTCCATCAAATGGTATTGACGCAGCGGGTGAAACTGAAAATTCGGAAGACTTGTTCTTGTTAAATATTGCACAATTTTATCTTAAACTAGAATCGCAATTCATGATTCCCGCTAGCACAATACAATATATTGTTACAGAATTTTGCAATATTTACGAACAGGGACAGGAGATTCTACAGAACAATATAAAAAAACGCTTACTTGAACAGAACATGTCCGAAGAATTAGCAAATTCTATATTAAAAGTAGCTTTCGAAAATGATCCTTTTTTAAAAAGTAATAACAACCTAAATACTGATTACAAAAGAAAAACTTTTTATAAAAGTAATTTTGCGTATGTTAATCCAATTCAGATAAGACTTCCTTCAGAATCAAGTGAAAAGATACATTTTCATTATGTCTCCATTGAAGAGACTGTAAAATGTTTGTTTCGAGATAAAAATTTAGAAGGGAAATTTTCTTGTAACAGAGCTGCTCGTGATAATGAAGTATTGAGAGACATTACTGATGGAAGTGTATTTCTAGATAATACATTTTTGAAAGAAAATCCTGAATCATTATACTTCATGCTTTTTCAAGATGCTTTCCAAACTGTTAATCCGCTAGGAGCAGCTAAGACAAAATATAAAGTGATAGGGATATATGTGAGTGTTGGTAATCTTCCTGACGATATACGATCACACTCAAATACTATTAAGTTGATTGGGCTTTGCTTAGAAAAAAACTTCAACCATGAAGTCGTGTATGGACGCATTGTAAAAGATTTAAATAAAATTCAAACTTATGGGATACAAGTGCGCAGAAATAAAATTATAAAAGGAGTTCTTGTGCTTATAATTGGAGACAATCTTGGAAGTCACTCTCTTGGAGGCTTCAACGAGAACTTCAGTACTTCTAAATATTTTTGTAGGTATTGTCTGATTAGACGTGATCTATTCGAAGCTAAAAATGGTGAATTTGCAAATTATGAAGAGCGAACTATCGACTCATATAATAACGCATTGAAAAAAATTGAAAAAGATTGTCTGGAAGAGTACCAAGGTGTTAAATTTAACTCAGTTTTTAATGAATTGCCTGATTTTCATGTATGCAATCCCGGTCTGCCTCCATGTTGGGGTCATGATGGTTTTGAAGGAGTGATAGCATATGACTTGCAACTATACGTGGATTATTTTATTAAGGAAGGATGGTTTTCGCTTAATGCTTTGAATGATCGAATCTTGAAATTCCCATATTCAGTCGAAGACATGAAGGACAAACCTTGTAAGGTTCGCCGTAATGCTAACAAAATATTAGGTGGAGCCTGTCAAGTATGGAAATTTTTGAGATTATTTCCAATACTCATTCTTGATAAAGTCAAAGACTTTGATGACGACGTGTGGCACCTTGTCCTTCTACTGACCGAAATAACAGAGGTAATATGCGCGCCAGCGATCCATAAAACTTGCTTACCATATCTACAGACTATTATCAACGAATATCTCTCACTAAGAAAATGTACATTTCAAAAAATTAAATTGCGTCCAAAACATCACTATATGCACCATTACCCAGATTTAATTGTGAAATTTGGTCCTCCTATGAAGGTCTGGAGTTTGCGTTTCGAGACGAAACACACTTTCTTTAAGAAAGTTATTCGTGCTCTACGTAACTTTAAAAATATCACGAAATCACTCTCTGTAAAACATGAATTGTTCCAGAGTTATTTGAGACTGGGCGCTGATTTAAGATTGGAAGTAAAAATGGACAAAAGTGGACCTTTACAAATCCACATTTACTGTGAAGCAATTAAGGAAGCTTTAAAAAAAGCAAGCTTACCTTCTTCTATTCAAGAATGCAATTCGATTACCGTTAAAGGTACCACATTCAAAAAAGGAAATGTCATGATTCTGAGTCAATGCGGCTATCAGTTTGAAATTCAAATGGGTAGAATTTGCCTTTTTTTGCACGATGACGATGATAACATTTACATAGTATTTGAAGTACTAGAAGCCACATTTCATCGTACTTTACGTTGTTATGAATTAGGCAAAATGCTCCAATATGAATGCCATGCTTTTAATAGATGTGTCAAATATGAACCTCTTCACGTTTATACCGTTGGTAATTTTCTGTGTGTAAAGCCAAAATATGGTTTTGTGTCCAAGGGGTTATAATTCATCTCAACATTTATAAGGTATTAGTACTGCAGTGTTACCAAAATTTTTCTTGGTACATTTTCTGTATATTTTTTTAACACTCCTTTTTTATTGCCTACATCAGAGTTCATAAAAATACCTCTACTTTGCAGTGTGCACTGTGCATGTATGCATCATTTCGCTGTTCATTAATAACTAACTATATTTATTTACTTATATATTGTAAGTAAGTACATAGGTACTGATAATAATTTGGTGATGGTTATCTGACACAAGGGGCTGTACTTACATTACGTAACGCGCTTACCTTTTTTCAAACAAAGACGAAAATAAAATTGCCGTGAAGCTAAAATGAATAAAACGATGTGAATAAAAGAAAAACGAGTTACGTAATTCAAGTACAGCCCCCAGGTCAAAGGCGCAATGTAATAATAGAATTACAGGCCTCACAGACCGGTCCCTATATCCCCTATTGTACCCTATATTCAGTTAAGGTCCCTAAAGTACCCTATTTTCGAGATTTGGTTCCTATGGTACCCTATTTGCAGCCCTTAACGGAACTTTAAATAATTTTATAATAAGATCAAAGCTTCCAAGTGTCAGGAATTTTGAACAAAATAGCAAAAATCAGGAAATTTTTGTAAGAAATAACTATAAAAAATAATCAGGACTGCCACACTGTCTCCATTAGTCACTTTTCTTTCAATAAAGTAACTCATGGGTTAATTACTATTTAATTCAGGCCTATACCTATTTCTGAATTTTCTAGAATTCTTTTTAAATATTTCAGAGTATTTTTCAAGATTCAGAAAACATTGTTGATAGATTTCAATAATTTGAAGGGATTTTTTTAATTTTAGGGTATTTTGAAAACTTCTGAGGCATTTCAAGAGCTTTTAATTTGACATTTTTTAGAGAATTTTTGAAAGATTCCAAGGAATTATTGATTAATTTCATTAATTTGAATGGATTTTAAAGCGTTTGAAATATTTTAGGATGAGGCTTTAAAAAATTGCAAGGGATTTCAAATTTTTTTAAGGGATTTGAAATATTTTGGGTTATTCGAAAAGATTACAAAAAACAATTCAATTGATTTTAGTAATTTGATGGGATTTTAAAGGATTTGAAATATTTTAGGGTATTTTAAAAGATTTCCACACATTTTTTATTTATTGCAATAGTTTAATCAATGGATTAAAAAAATTTTTGTTGAATTAATCTTGAAGTCTTTTGAACCACCTGAAATCCGTAAGAATTTCTTCAAATTCGTTTGAATGCCTTTTTAATTTTTCTAAAATCATTTCAAACTTACTGAATTCAACGAATTTGTTCTTTTTTTTTAATTATTTTGAATTCACTGGATTGTTTCTTAAATTCAGTTTGATTGTTTTTTAAATTCAGTTTGATTGTTTATGAATTTCATCGAATTCTTCTCCCTTCCCTTAATTTCACTCAAATTTTACTGAAATAAATACATTTTTTCGATTTTTAAACATTTTTTCAATTAATTTGAATTCTTTTGAATCGTTTTGTAGTCATTAGCCACTTTTTTGTTCAGAAATTGGTAGGGTTTCAAATATTTGAAATTATTTTTTAGAATTCACCCTGAATTCTTATTAATTCACGGTGAATTATTTTAAATTCTTTAGAATTCTCTTGATTTTTTTTATTCCACATGAATTCTTCTAAATTTACTCAATTTTACATAATTCAATGGATGTTTTTTGAATGTTTGAAAGGTTTTATTTGATTGATCCTGAATTCTTTCAACCTCACCTTGAATTCTTGGGCATTTGATCAAATTCTTTTGAGTTCCCTTGAATTTTTCTAACCTCATTTCAAAGTTACTGAATTCAATTAAGTTTTTCCATATTTTTAATTTGTTTTCAATTCATTTGAATTTTTTCAATCAATTTGATTTTTTTAAATTCATCTTGAATTTGTGTGAATTTCATCGAATTCTTCTTGTTTACCTTAAATTCCTCTAAATTCATTGCAGTTTTACGGAAATCAATAGAATTCTTTTGATTTTTAAAATTTTTTACGATTCATTTGAATTCTTTTGAATTTAACTTCACTTTTTTTGAAATCTTATGAATTTATCCTGAATCTTTCACTCTTTGAGTGCGAAAAAAGTACCCTATGAGCGTCACAAAAAGTACTCTTTGGTCCCTATATTTTATCCCATGGGGTCTGTGAGGCTTGGAATTATCAAACACCAAGCGCGAAAAATGCTTGAATACTCTTTTCAAATTTTTAGTGAAAAACATGCTAGAAATTAGTTTCACTTTTAGAAAACGCAAGAAAGAAATTCATCCACAAATGGATTCAGTAATTAATCTTTACGTTTTAAGTGGAATGTTCACAATTTAAACTAGTTTATCTTACTTGTCTTGATCATATATGCTTTATCGTTATTTGTATTGTTCTTCATTTCATATAACCTTTGCAGGTCTGAAGATGCCACTTTTTAAAATAATGCAACAAAGTCGTGATAGAAAAGTGGCAATCGTAGCTTCCAGTATAGAAGAAATTTTAACTAAAGCAAAAGGAGAGTTTGCACTCGCCGAAGATACAGATTTGAAGGTTATACTAATTTATTATTATTATTATAATTATATATATATATATTAGCCTTTATATACATTGACATTAAAAAAAACTTTGTTCTTTATATTATAATGTTTCTAATTTTATTTTTCGTCTGATCATGTTTACAATTGCAGGTGGTTGATGATGAAGATGGAACCCAATTTGCAGACGATGAAGTCTTACAGGTAATGGCCGATGAAGCTAAGGCGCAGAAAAAAATACTAACGTTAATAATAGTACCCAAAGATACTGTTTGGATGGACAAGGTATTCTGGATAGAACCTGATAACAACCAAAGTGGCAGCAGAAATATTGTTAAAATTCTGGGAAATGCGAATGACATACATGATGGTATAGTTATTGATCTATTTTTATTAAAGAAACTCTTTTTCTATATTTAGAAAAATGGACTTGATATTTGGGTAGAAAATTCGTATTTTGATTTCCATTTTTAGAAAACAAGTTTTTCCATTTTTTTGCTTATAGGTGAAACTATTTCTAGTGAGCCAGGAATCTTAACAAGCAACTCTGTCATAGTAAACAAAATTGTAGCCAAGAATACGTTGGATGACGTAATAAAAATCATACCCATCCACTTGAAAGAGGATTGTTCTAGAGGAAAAACTCCTAGCCCTGCTGATCGGAGACTAATGATTCAAGGAATTGCGCATTATATGCTACATGATTTAAAAAATTCATCTCGTCGAATGGCTGAAAACATTGCTAAGATGCTCTTCGAACGATTTCCGACGCTGGGAGATTATACAAAAGGTGTACCTTTAGGAAAAGGCTTTGAAACACTTCGTGAACAAATATATCATGCGGTAAATTACAGGAAAGAATCAAGTGCTAAGAAAAAGAAAAAGCGACGACCTAATGATCCTCTCTTCGATGTTGAAGAAGAGAATACCAGCTCTATTTCAAGAAGGCAGGACGATTATGGATGTATGGAGTATGGATTAACCACTTTATCAAGTGAAAATTCCAGTGCTTTGGAAGAAAAGCGTTTGGGGCTTGTAGAACTTTATAAGAAGCCTGCTGAATGGGATCCTGAGAAGATAAGCAATGATCTACATACTATGTTTGGTCCGCTCCGACTGATGATAAATGCTGAAAATCGCAATATAATAGTCCTGTTCTCTTACTGGCCGTTTTTAGCCGAATCAAAGTATTTGCTTGAACACGCATCGCGTGTCATTTATAAGACGGTCGTTCTGGTAAGCCTTTGCAACAAATATTTCAGGAAAATCATGAAAGAACTATGCCAGCCTTAATTCAACACTGCAAAGCTTTATGTTTGAACCAAAAAAAGAAGACGAAGAATTCTCCAGATAAGGATAACATAATTGAGTTAATGAAAACTGCTCAAGATATGAGTAAAACTGTAATGTCTGAAATGCCGAACGCAGTCTTAATGTTTCAATTGCTAATAGCAATTTTCAAAGAGGAGGAGCGATTTCTGCTGACAGTAATTCCTGTAAGTTGATTATTTTTTCTATTCAAAGGCATACTGAAAATATTGTATATTTTAAGTCATCCTCATTATTTTATGAATGAGAAATAATTTTTTCTAGTACAATGTTTTTTTTATTTTGAAGGGCGAAACCACTGACGATGAAACAATGATGCTGGCACCAACTGCGTATCCAACTGTTATGATAAGAGGTACATTGTTTGTTATAAGTTTAGTTTGTAATTCAATTGTCATCTTGTTTCAAAGCGTTTTTAATTCAGTTGAATTAATTTTGATTTGAAAGTTGGTAAACAAAATGTTATTTTTCTTCAGGAACGTCAGTTTTTGATCCTAATGCTCACGTGGCGCTTGTTCTCGAGAACAGCGTTTTTATTAAAGTTATGGATGTTGTGGAAGGAATTGAAGTTGCCTTTTCAGCATACTACGTGTTTGGATATTCCTACGTTTCGGAATTACCAAAATCGTTAGAGTTCATTCAAAGGTGATTATTTGAGGATTAATTTTATATATATAGTTGTTACGTGCCTTCCTTGTACATATTAATATAACAAAATTATTTGCCTAGGTTCATATTTGACATAAATCCACTCTCTCAGGGTCACAAACGCGCGAAGGGCGCTAGAAGACGATTAAAAACATTTGACGTGCAAGTGAAAAATCTGATGTCAGCTCTCCAAAAAATTATCGTACCACTTTGAAATTATTAATAATTTTTGTTTTGAATAAATAATATGTCAGCTCTTCCAAAAATCATCGACCTACTTTGAAATTGTTAATAATTGATATTCTTGATAAATGATGTCAGCTCTTCAAAAAATCATCGAGCCACTTTCAAATAATTAATAATTGTTATTTTTAAGAAATAGCATGTCAGCTCTTCAAAATATTATCGAGCCACTTCCAAATGAAAAATATTTGTTATTCTTAATAAATAATATTTGTAAACAAAATTTCAAATTACTATAATATTTTACTTACTTACCTTACTTACTGCTTACTTTACCTTTACTTTTTAGACGCGCATTTATGTCCTTTCGAAAAAAGTTGCGGAAGAAAGATTTGATTTAAATCCAACAAGGAAAACAACTAATAAAAATGTTCATTTATATTAATTGTTTTCCTTATAATTTAAATCAAAACTTTTTATATAAACTTTTTTCGAAAGGATGAAAAAATTTTTACTAGTTCTCTACTATTAGTATACATATATTAAAGTAAGTATACATACGTATAGTAAAATTACTATAAGCGTGTACTTAACTCAGTATACGCGTATATTGAATTTAGTATATACGTATACTAAATTTCGTATATATGTATACTGAATTTAGTATACGCGTATACTAAATTTCATCTACGTGTATACTAAATCTACTGTAGGCTGGTATACTAAATTTAATTTCATGTTGTGCATTCTTGCTTCCATTACATGTATACTAAATCTAGTGCAGATTTTTCTAATAGTGTACTTTTCATTTGAAATCAAATACAAATTTAGTAATTTGTATATGAAGAACATATAATACGAAGCACAAAGCGCGCTCAGTGTATTTACCAAATCGCACGCCGTAAGTGGGCTCAAACTTTTTTGTTTCTATCATACGGTTCAAATGATTTTCAAATCAAATATCGAGCGCGAAGCGCGAGTGTCTGGATGAGAATGTGTTCCTGATGGTCGATAGAACCTTGAGTAAATAAAGTTCCTTTTCAGTCTAAAATAAAAATAAATTTAACAATCACTTAATATGTAGAGGTTTTGATGATTTTATAATATTTGCAAACAAACTTTTTCTTTTCATCGATGTCGAACACGAAGTTCAAAAATCTAGAGGAGCCTAGCGTAAAGCGCGATGCAAATACGCCCGAGCGCGTAGCGCGAGGTGAACACATAATCGAGCGCGAAGCGCGAGATAAATATATGATCGAGCGCGAAGCGCGAGATCCAACAGTCGCGCGCCCTAGGCGCGCTCAAACTTGCGAGCGAGGCGCGCCATGAGAATGTGCCCGCGAAGCGGGCAGATTTTTTTTGTGTAAAATGTAATTTTTTAACTGAAAACCTAACAATTCCATTATTGGTTACCAACTAATTTTTTTAGCTGAAAATTCAATTACTTCCTACAAAATCCATGCATTTTTTTACATTTCGTCTCTTGGTAGAAAATTAATCTTCTTGGTGAATTTTGTAATTGTGCATAATAATGTGCTTGTTTATAGGAAAAATGGAAAATGACAGTCCATGGCGTAGTACTGAATGGACCTAGTGATATATTCTTGATCCACATTCTTCTTTTTTGTAATGAAAAAAAAATTAGCCTATTGACATTTTTGAAAATAAAAGACAATATGTCTAGGCATGGGTAGGTAAGCGTCTTATGCTCCCTTCCTCCTTGATTGTCACTTGTTTAGATATGAAATAGTATGGCAATAAAGTCATTGAAGTAAGATTTGCTCCATCATCGACAGGTTAATATTCATACAAGTGAGATTATGAGATAGATAAAGGTACGTAAACACCTTGTTGGACTTCCCGTGTGGAAAAATTTCGTGGCAGTCTTGAATCATGCTAAAGCCAGTACAGTTTTTCTCAAGTCTGTCTATTCACGCAATACTAGCCTGGCGCTACACTGGCGCTTTCTAGTTTTACTACGTGTTTGATTCAAACCTTTCTGCTGTCTAGTCCCATTCTTGGCGCTATCTAGGAGTTCGTTACGAATTTGAATATATAAAGATTGTCCAGATTTTAGCTAGTTTCTAGATAGAATCAGGGTTTGGACTTAAACAAAAATTACAGAGGTGAATTCAGAAAATAATCATTTTTGAATAAAAGATTTGGGAAATTACAATACACAATTGTACAAATGCCCAAGCAATAATTAATTGTAGAGTTGAAGGTGATAGAAACTTTAACACAAGAACTGCAGTTTCAAGAACGATTTTTTGACGAATGTTTAAAAACATTTTGTTTCGATTGAATTATATAGTGAAGTTATAATGAATTTATATTGAATTAATAATAATTATAATATGTATAATGCTATGTATAATATTTATGATATTCCAGAAAATCAAATATTATTATAAAAGATTTATTTAAATTATTTATTCCGTAAATAATAATTAAGCCTAACGTATTAATTATTTGAAATAATAAAGAATCATTATTTCGTAGCCTAGTCGCAAGTAACATCATACAAACTTTATTTTTTTCAATGATTTATTCACAAATCAAGCACTTTTAATGTTTAAAAATTGTTCATGTTTTATTGAAATAAATATTAGGATGTAATGCATCGAAATTCATGTTCGACAAAAAAGAAAAAAAATTTAACTTTTAGATGGCCGAGGTGTTAAGGCGACGGGACAAAGTTACAACAATATAATAGGAAGTTACATCAGAAGTTCGACACCCGGCGTACGTACAAGAGATTTGCGGAAACTCATTTCTTCATTTTTTTGTGTACAAAAACTTTTTTTATATTTTTAATTAACTGCAAAATCTATATATTGGACTTTTATGGCATAAAAAATAATTATATTATTTAATTAATAATTATTTTTTATCAAAATAGCCGATCTGTCTAGAAACTAGTCGATCCGAGCGTTACATCCCAGTCTAGCCACTGGACAGTCAGCCTGTGGCGCGCCAATGTCGACTCAAGGCGGACTGGACAGAAACAGTACAGCGCCACGAAATTTTTCCACACGGGTTTCTCCTGGTGGATAGTGTAAACTGGCATGAGTAGGACAATAAATAAATCTGTCACCAGCCTTTGAAAGGCCATCCAGCCCCGAACAAGATATGTACCTGTTCGCCTTTGAGCAACGTCTACTTTGCACCTTGTGATTCTTATATCGACTCTTATAAGTGCACGAGTATATACCTGAGATCCTAACGTTAGTATCTATTGTACTTTAGTGTCCCTTTGTACTCATTTCCACGCTGTCTACAAATTACTCTAATTTCGAAGGCTTTTAATTTTCATTAATTAAGTTTTGAAACAATTCAAAATTAATCAATTCCGAACCCTACTTATTAAAAAATGGAATAAAGTTACTATGTTACATATTATTAATTTTTTTAACGCTTTCAATTTAAAATTCGTTAACGTTTTGTTCTCTCAACTTACAAATATTGTACACTTAGGCTTACTTCATGTTTAATCGCAAATCAACGTGAAAAAGTTCAAAATAAACATTGTTATGAATACTTTTTGTGGTAAAATATTGAAATTTGAGTTTTTTCAGATATCAATTTCGCTTAATCCTCTGAATTGCCGGAAATATTCCTAAAAAAGATGTGTTTAATAATATTTAGTAAGATATATGAATTTAAATGTTTTTAAATACATAGTGTATACAGATACGGCATTTTTTGCCGTATTTTAATTTTGTAGTACGGCATTTTTTGCCGTATTTTAATTTTGTAGTCCGGTATTTTTTGCCGTATTTTAATTTTGTAGTCCGGCATTTTTTGCCGTATTTTAATTTTGTAATCCGGCATTTTTTGCCGAATTTAAATTTTCTAGTACGACAAATTTTCTGGTACGGAAAATTTTGACATTGACGAACTTTCTTTTCGCATTTCAACTTTTTTGGCAGTGAGCATTGCTTTAAAAAATATTAAAAACTTTATTGGTTAACTTCTCGTGATCTCCCATATCTCAAAGCCTCTTCCAGTTCTCCCTTTAAAAAAATACTTGTCAGTGACTGGTCACAGAAGAGTGATGTGTCACAACTCGAATCCCTTTTTCAGTTCTCCCTTCAAAAAAATACTAGTCAGTGACTGGTCACAGAAGAGTGATGTGTCACAATTCGAACCCCTTTTCCAGCTCTCTCTTCAAAAAATTCTTGTCAGTGATTGGTCACAGAAGAGTGATCTGTCACATCTCGAACCCCTTTTCCAGATCACCCTGTAAAAAATACGCGTGTTAGTGAAAGGTCACAGAAGAGTGATCTGTCACATCTCGAACCCCTCCTCCAGGTCTCCTTTTAAAAAATACTCATATCTCAAAGCCTTTTCCAGTTCTCCCTTAAAAAAAATACTTGTCAGTGACTGGTCACAGAAAAGTGATGTGTCACAATTTGAACCCCTTTTCCAACTCTCCCATCAAAAAAATACTATTCAGTGACTGGTCACAGAAGAGAGATGTGTCAAAACTCGAACCCCTTTTCCATCTCTCCCTTCAAAAAAATTCTTGTCAGTGATTGGTCACAGAAGAGTGATCTGTCACATCTCGAACCCCTTTTCCAGATCACCCTTGAAATAATACGCGTGTTAGTGAAAGGTCACAGAAGGGTGACCTGTCACATCTCGAACCTCTTTTTGGATAATTTGAAGATCAAAAATCAAGTTTTTAATTGTAAAACTTATTGTATGATTTTTAATTGCATAGATTACGAGATGTTAACCAATAAAGTTTTAAATATTTCTTAAAGCAATGTTGACTGCCAAATAGTTGAAATGCGAAAAGAAATTTCGTTCAAGTCAAAATTTTTCGTACTATGAAAATTCAAGTCTGGCAAAATTTGCCGTACTAGGAAATTTAAGTCCGGCAAAAAATGCCGGACTACAAAATTAAAATACGGCAAAAAATTATATAAGCAATTCTTTAGTGTTCTTTTAGTGTGTAATGTTCTTGATTATACGACACTTTGTGTATATTTATAACTGAATATTCCTCATTTTATGATAAAATAGTAAAATATTGTACTATCTTTCCAAAGTAGTAAAAAATATTACCGGAACAGAAACTTCCTTATTGACACAAAAATTTGCCGGACTAGAAACTTCAAATACTGCAAAATTTTCCGGAGCTCAATGCTCGATCTTTTAAATATTTCAGATATACAAGTGAACAGTTTTGGCAGTTTCACGTAGAAAAAGTCATGTTTTGAATCACAATAGCTTGATAATACATAATAACAAAGAATGCTTCGAGTTACTGAATTAAAATTTCGTGGAACATATACACATATATGCGATAGATTTGTACGTTAGTTCAGTTTGACATCTTATAAAATTGTCTTTAACATGCAGTTGTCTTCCTTGTTTTTCAAGTTACTTCTTTTTCTCTTTAGATTAAAGTGAATGAATTTTAAAAATCATGATGCACAATTTGAAAATTAATGATTTGTAAAGACTTCCGGGTGCACTTCTGAAAAGCGCATACCTCCGATCAACTTTACACTCTGTATATCTATATATTTTGACGCGCACATTACGAATATGATTGTGAAAATACCCGGAAATTTTATTTTCATGGTGAAAACCTTGGAAAATCCATAAAAGACATGTTTTTTCAAATATATCTCGGTAAATAGAAAAAATTTTGAAAAAGTTTTTTCACAAAAGTTGTAGATCCAGTCAAAATATACATTTTTGATCATTAATACTTTTTCTCTCAGATCAATAGTTTCTGAGAAAATCGCTATTAAAATTCAGTAAGTGCAACAGGCTTGAGTGCAGTAAGTGTTCGGCCCTTCTGTGACTGGTCACAGAAATAATATTGGTCAGACCCTTACTTCTTTCCACCGGCTTGTGAGGCGGGAAGGCACTCCTGTGACTGGTCACAGAAATAATTTTGGTCAAATTCCTACTCCTTTCCAACTTGTCGTGGAGCCGGGAAGGCATCCCTCTCACTGGTCACAGAAATAATGTAGGTAACATCCCTACCCTTCGCCAACGTCTCGTGGAGGGAAAGCACACCTGAGACTGGTCACAGAAATAATTTGGGTCGAACCCCTATCCCTTTCCAACGTCTCGTGGGGGCAAGAAGGCAACCCTGTGATTGGTTACAAAAATAATTTCGGCAAAACCCCTATCCCTTTACGTCTCCTGGGGGCGGAAAGGCAACCCCGTGATTGAATACAGAAATAATTTTTGTCAAAACCCCACCCCTTTCTAGCGCATCATCGCTACACATTGTGATGTATTTCTGTGATTTTTAATATTTAGCG
>CAKNYM010031332.1:1142-26911 GCA_932195095.1 Andricus curvator
CAAAAAGTCAAAGTTGTCCGATCTAAGTTAAACTTAGGAAAAGCGTTCTGCTATTGGATAGTAGTTTATGGGGAAAAAATTTTGTCATTCGGATAAGTATTGACCGAGGGGTAGGGGGTGAAAGTTTTGGGATTTTCGTGGATATCGTCTATTTCGGCGATTTTTAACTCTTCTAATAGCGACAAAAAAAATGTTGTCCAGTACAGTTTCCATAGAGTTTTTCACGCCCTTTCGATTCGTGCTACGGATTTAATCAAAAAATAAATATTCGACGTTCAAAAATGAAGGTCAAAAATAAATTTGAATTTTTTTCGAAATAAGACAGGTTTTTTTTGTTTTTTTTTTTGTTTTAACAGAAAGCTTAGGTTTTTTGCTATAAGACTATGTCGATTAGAAATTGGGATCCAAATTTTTTATTTATGAAAATAAGCGTTGAGTATTCCGGTATGCGCATGACGCTGGCGCTAGAGCCCCGCGGCGCACCGTGGTGCCTTAATGATACTGTTTTTACGAAAAGTAATAATATATGCTAGTATTTTTGATCGCTCCCTGCATTTTACAGGGTAGATATTGTCATTATTTAAATGCCTGCATTACGTTCACTGATGAATTATGAAAAAAATGTTGAATTTCGGAAAATCAAGTTATTGAATAAGTGGTCGGGTCCAAAAAGTGGTTTCATGAATTAATTAAAATTAAAGCTTGGAGATTTTTTATGGTGATGTCTAGTCTTCTATCTGCCTTTCTTTCAGCCTTTTGTTTTTTTAGTAACCCGAGACTATATTTTTGGAGGACTGTTTTAATACCGGAAACTAGCCTTGAAATGATACTTTTTTTTACAGTGTAGCTAAGCAGGTGGAGTCTCATTGTGTTCGGATTACGTTTCATCTATACTGAGCGGCTATAATGGAATAGTAACGATATGTCTGACGCTTACCGTTTATTCCACTGGGACGGCGGCGTGTCTTTCCGTGATGGGGGTGTGCGTGTGGTCAGCCAAACACAGCAAAATGCATTTACATTTGCTCATAGTTACTTCAGGTTCAATGGCTACTTGCGTGCATATTAATTTCATTGTGTAGGACTTTTGAGTGTTCTATTTTCAAATTTGCAAAATTATCGAAAAATGAAACAAAGTGACCTTTTGCCTTCTGAAGAATGTTTCATCGTCCTCTTCATCATTATTACTGCTATGCTGTGGTTTAGAGTTGGTTTTCAAATATTTACATGTCTTTGTTATTAGTTTTCTTCACAACATATATTGTTGTTAATAGTATCAACATCATTATTCCCAGGGATGGTCCCATCATAATATGACTGTTCCTTTGTTGATAGTACTGCTTTTGTTCAAATTGTCTGAGTTGATTTCTAATTTCGTCTAGAGGTTGTCCTTGTTGAAACTCTTTCCAATCCTTGATTGGTTGTATTTGTCATACATTTTCTTGTACGGGTATGGTTTTTGGCAAGTTTAATATTCTAGAAGATATATTAGTTACATTTAATGGAAATTGTGGATTATATGTAGTGGTGCCTTTCGATACGATACGTTCTCGTGATCGTGCCGGGATCGTGTCCGGTTTCCGATACTCCTTCGCCAGATGTGTTTCTGTGACGTAGCGGTCCACAGTGGGGTGAAATGCAAAACGAAGTTCAAACTGACATTTAGAACGCAATAATGCATCGAGTATAGATTTTTTTTTTGATAAATTCGGGACTGCATTTCCTAGAAAACGTTGAGAGTGGATATTTTCTTCATTTGTTTATTTAATTTTTATGTTAATACAAACAGCGAAAGTGTCGCTTTTGTGCATTTCATGTTTTATTCTGTAGACAAATTTGATCTCATACTTCAAGTCAGTTGGATTCAATGCACAGCGATATAAGGAAGAAGAAAAAAATTGTTAGCTTGTAGAGCTAATTGTTATGAGCAAATTTCATCAACGAATAATCGACATTAAGGAATATTTGTTTTCAAAGTATATTCCTGCTCTAAAATGTCTTGCTTTTATTTCTTGGACTTTGGATGATACGTGACCATTAAAATTCAAGACTGAATGTTAATAATCAATTTTATAAACAAATTCTATAAACAAATGTACATCACAGACATTAATAGGCAGACAAATTTTTTTTTCTTGTACCCTTGTTTTAATGATATTTTCAATGATGTTTTATGAAAAAAATGTACCATCCGTTGATATTTGTTCATTTTATGAACAAATTATATAAGCAAATGCACATTGTAGGCGTTTTCAAGCGCCCGCATTTTTTTCCAATAATTTTTTTTCCACAAATTATTTTTTTTCAACGAAATGTGTTTTTCAACAAACTTTTTTCAAAAATGTTTTATCAAAAAATTTTTTTTTCAACATTTTTTTTCAAAACATTATTTTTTTATCATTTTTTTTTAATCAAAATTTTTGTTAAAAACATTTTGTTTACAATGTTAAAAAATAGTTTGTTTGAAGATTCTGTTTAGACTTAAATTAACGTATTAATAGGCTACGAAACCCTTCCTTGTAGGTGCTTGACGCCTACTTGGACTATTTTTTTTCTTTTGAACTTGCTGAAATCATATTGCCAATGATACTTACAGAAAAAATGTTGCTATGCATTAATATTTTCTTATTTTATTAACAAATTACACATAAAGAAATTAAATAAAGAATAGAGAATAAGAATAAGAAAAGAATAAGAAAAATGAAGAATCATTTTGCACGTTTTTAAGCGAAAAGAAATCGTTTTTCATATGACCTTGCTGAAATTGTATTGCCAATCAGGTATTTGAAGTTATGCAAAGTAAGCTGCAAATAAAAACATTGACATTGGAACTTTTTTGAATTTTAAACGTTTAAAATTAAAGTTCAACACATTTCTCATTCGGAATTGTTTCATTCAAATGCTGAAGCATTTACATGTACATTACAATAAAAAAATTTGTATGAATAGAAAATTTCAAAGATTTCAACCATTTAACTCAACATCTAAGTTGAAGTGGTTGGAAATTCACTTTTCTGGTCAAACATTCTGGATTTTAGTTGAGAAGGATTTGGTTGAAAATTAAACTATTTTTGTGAGAATTGTTTTTTTAAATAAAAATTAATTTTTTCCTGACAATTTGAAGTATTTGATTTGTTGATGAAAATTTATCTTCCTGGTGGGAAATCGACAGAAGAGAATAATAATCAATTAATTATTCTCCCAAAGATAATTCTTATAAATAATACTAATTTTGATAAATTCATATCAAAAGCTTGAAAATTCATAGTTTTTGTGGAAAATTGATATTTTTCTGAAAAAAAATTATTTTGTAAAAACTTTAACTATTTTGTTGAGAAATCGTTCGTTTCAGGTGAAAATTTATTTTATAACTGAAAATGTAAGTATTCAAGTTGAACATTCATCATTTTAGCTGAAAATTAATCTCTTCCTTTGAAAATTCAACTACAAATTGATTCTTTTGTTGAAAATGTAACTATATTCTTGAAAACACGTTTTTATTGTTTGAGAATTAATTTTTTCAATGGGGAATTTATCCATTCGATTTATGGTTGAAAATTTATCTTTTTCAGTTGAAAATTTATTTTTCTGTTTGAAAATCAAAGCTATTCTCTGAATGATTCGTATTTTTGGTTACAAATTAATTTTTCTAACAAAAAATTTAACTTTTTGATTTTCGGGTAAAAATTCGTTGATTTTCTTGTTTAAAAAGTTAACTATTTTTTTGAAAAAACGTTGTTTTTGGTTCAAAATTTATTGTATCATTTAAAATTTTGAGTATTACAGTTCATTGAACGTCTTGGTTGAAAATTCAACTGCTATTTGGTTTGAAAATTAAACTGTTTGAATAAAAGTTCAACTGAATTGTTAAAAATTCATATCATTGGTAGGAAATTCAACTATTTTGTTGAAAAAACTTGTATAAATAGAACATTTCAAAGATTTCTGCTCAACAAATATGTATTCACGCCGTCACTTGTGATCCTTGAAATTGAAGTTCGAATTGGAGAATGAATCAATTTTGTTAATAATATCATTTGAAGAAATCTTAAGTGAAAAACATTACAAATTGAGCAATTGAAATATTTTTAAACCAGATACTTGTTTCATGAGACGTCAAATAATTTCTATTTCAAACCGTTTTTAAATAATAATTCTATAATTATTATTTAGACATTGAAATACAACACTTTTTTTCACAAATTAGCAATTTCAAAATGGAAAAATTACAATTGTGAAGTTTAAAATTGAAATGTAGGATCCAGCACTCTGAAATTTTCACGATTCAATCGAATGAATTCTATTTAAAACAATTCAGCTGGAAATTGTTCACTTTTCAATATCTGCTTTATATTCGCTCTTTTTTAATAAGCAGTCCAATATTGCTAAATATTAAAAAAAGATTCGTTTTCATTAAAAAACAATTTAAAATTGAATGACGTTAAGCCATTGTTAAATTTCCCTCTCCGCTTGGTTTAATTGAGAAGTGCACATCTGTCGAAGGAGTATCGAAAACACGACACGATCCCGAGCCGATATATTGACTTCCCGAGACAAAGTCGAGTCCAGCTAAAGCCGACTCAATCTACATCCGATAGTGGAGGCTATGATCGAGTCGGGATCGTGTCGAGATCGAGAAATATCGCTCGACGGCATCACTATATATTATATCATATTCTTCTCTGTTTCTGTTTATTGCTATTCCTGTTAACGTGGTATCCTTTGCTCTAGCAATAGATCCACGTCCTAATCGAATTATTCCGGAATTAGAGATGTATTCTCTTTTTGTTATTTTATTAAAGCAATTAATGCTGATAAATTTTGTTCTGCTTGTTGAATACAACCATGCTGGAAGACAAGGTATTTGTGTCCAAAATGAGTTTTTTTGGAGAGTGATTCTCACGGGACATTTTTGAAAGGCTGCTATAGAAGGCTTGATTAACATGATGACTTCACAAAAGGAGCTGGTTGAGGTTGCATGTATGAGTTGACTTGCTTCACAAATGTTGTTGTATATAGTCTTTATACGGGAGTTTTGATATTCTTTATCTGTTAAAAAAAGTCTCTGGTCATCAAATGATAAGGCGACATACGATTGTTTAGGCAGTATTTATGCGGCTACAGTGACGTTTTTGATCAAATTTTGATATACTGGATATGGGTGTATTTTATATAGTTCATAGAAATTTCTTTTCAAGAAATTTATGATGGAAAATCTTCAGCTTTGATGTGTGTACAAGGCAATGGAAACTCATACTCGCCTACTTCTTTGTTTATTTCAGTTGTAGTTTGTTGCTTCTATATGTGAGGTATGTTTCCTCATGTGATTAAGGTATAATATATCCTTTATGCTTTTTCCTTATATTTGAATATTTTTTATATATTTTTCTGATAATGATTGCATTTTTTGTATTTCGTTAGTTCTTATAGGCAATTTTTTATGTATGCCCTCAACCTCTGCCCTGAATATTTGTGTTTTTTGTCTTAGTATTCGGCTTTAATTGTGTTGTTTATTGTGTTCTTTATTGATTATGTATTCTTCGATATTCATATATTCTTTTCAATCTTCTTACTTTAAAAGTCCAATGACTGGTCCTAAAATAGATCCTATGAATCCTAACATTGGTATTCGCCGTTTCTGCATTAACCTTGGTGTATTGAACAAGTTTCAGGCATATAGTATTGTATTCCGGACGATATTCTATTTTCGTTTTCATCTTCAAGTATGTTGAGTTTAGATGTGATTGTGTCTAATTTCACTTCGTCACGGCAGTCTCCCTTGATTGAACTTTCCATACAAATTTTATAATTCTGGTTGATATCTCGTAACATATCCTTAGTATGAAAATGTTGACTGAAGCTTCTAATTTCCAAAAAATGACAATATCCATTTCCATTTGGTGAACTTTGAAGTAGAATTCAGCCACTCCATCAGTGTATGGACAATCACGTCAGTGAAGTTTACAATACTTAGTTTATACAAAGTTTTAATTTCTTTTTCAGAAAAAGGAGAGACAAAAGGCAAACTCCATGATAGTAATATTTCAATGTATTAATAACTATTGGTATGGGTATATTATATATAAATATTTTATAATATTTCAATATCTAATGATTATTTTTAATAAGTCAATGTGGTTTTATTAGAAGGGCATTTAGGTGGGTTGAATCTCTTAGAATATCGTTGTTATTTTTGTTTATTAAACCCCAAAACTCTTCTTCCGAAACCACATTGCCTGTTTTTTATTATAATTTTCTGCAAGACGTTTATTTCTCCTTATCTCTTTAAGACAAGTATATACTTTGTGTCTCCTTTAGTATGCATACTCGCAGCAATTTTTCCACTTATAAAGTGTAATCAACATTTTTGAATCGTTATCCAAACATATGAAGTATACTTCTTCGATTTAATTTTCAACGTTATTCTCTTCGTTGAAGATATTCAAACCTCTTATAATTTTTCCAGAATCTTCTTCGCGGCAGCATGCTCTCCTTTCCGCATTTATTTTTCTCAATCGCTGATTGTGATAAATAAATTACCGTGTTTGATATCTTTGACGACACATTCAATCCAACATTTGCTTGCATTCGGTGGTCCCTCCGTTCGGTCGATTCCTCCAACGGTCCTTTGGCAAATTTTACCTCGTCTATTTTCCTGTTTGGCTTCATTGTGGAGGCGTGAAATTTCCCTTTTGAAAGCTTTGTCAATATAATTGACACTGTCATCATGTAGAGTGAAATACAATGTTATTGAATTGTTTTTTTTCTCAGCAAGGTTACTTATGAGCAAACTTCACTTTGTCTATATGTTTTTGGAAACGTTTTCCACCCGGGGTTTGTATTATATCAGGGTGCTTCTCTAATAGATCTATAATTATGTAGGGTCCATGACACTTACTATCTAATTTGTTAGCTTGGTTTCCATTTTTACGTACACACAATCTCCCACTTTTCCTACGAAAGGGTTCACTTTTCTGTCATAGAACTATTCAGATCTGTTCTTTGCGTTAATTAAATTTCATGCAGCTTTGTTCTTGATTTCAGACAATCTCATGACCAGTTTCTTTAAGTACGAACCGCACGTTTCTAATTTTTCATAAGAAGGGAATGAACTAAGTGTGCGTGCTTTTTTTCCAAATACTAGTTCAAAAGAAGTGAATTGAGTTGTTTCGCGAATTAAAGTGTTACGGAAAAACATTCTGAAGTATAGTAACCTCTCCCAATTGTCTTAAGACACATTCGATTCAGGTCTGTATCCGGGGGTGTTTATTTGCTTAATTCCAAAGATTTTAGATAATTTTATTAAAATGTTGATCATAAAAACCCTTCCTCGATCGGTTATAATGACTGTTGGTGAGCCATACTGTAAAATTAAATTATTAACTAGAGCATGAACTATTGTTGTTGCTGTTATGTCCGGTACAGTTACAGCAATACAATATTCTGATAAATTGTCTTGCATAGTAAGAATGTGTCAATTTCCATCGTGAGGTATCGGTTATGATCCTACAGTGTCGAGGGATACTTTATCGAAAGTGTTTATTGGTGTATCTGTTATAATCATGAGTTTGTGAGTTGTTTTTGATTATTATTTGATGACGTTCTTCTTAGGGACACACACATTCCCTTTGAATGTCGCTATCATCGAAAATTTCCTTCAAAACCTCAAAAATTATACTGTAGGTCAAGCTTTCAGTCAAATCTCCTTGATTTAAGATTCCGAAGGATTTCATATTTTCTCTGTCTGGAGCCACATATAAATTATTTAATTCAATTTTTAGATTTTCCTCACTCAATTCATCCAAATGATTTTGTTTTAAGATAACCGTATAAATTTCATCCTGGCCTTGAGGGGTTATGAGTACCTGACTGAATCTAGGGTACTGCTCGTTAATTTCTAAAGGTTTAATGGCCTTTATGACCATTTACAGACCATTACCATTACCATTACCCCATTGACGTGGTGAATTGACAATCTTCGGAAAGAAAATGTACATAATTTCCTCTTAGATACGTTAAGTTTTCCCTGCGACTTTTTATCTTTGGGGGTACATTGATATTAGAGAGCTGAGTGTACCTGGCAGGCAACGTAGGCTGCACTCTAGTGATAGATTTGCGTATGTGTTTAGCCTCTGTTGTTACTACTGCCGGCTCGGTAATTGAAACACTGCTTGATTCTGGTTGACTTAGTTCTATTCGTCGATGCTTGTAATATTAGTTTAACGTTGTGGGTCCTTTTGAGATTTCTGAAGTTTATTTTATTCCCGTTGATTGCTGGAATGGTGTGGATAAAGCTTGTGGCAATTCACAAGCTGATGGTCGAAATGTCGCTAATGCATCTGGAGAAGTAGGTGGTTGAGGAGCGAAGGTTACGCTTTTTCGTTGTCCGATGCCAGGCAGTACTACTTGTACTGAGGGAGATTCTTCTTGCGTCTGAGAATTCGCATCCTTACTTTCTTCACTAGGTTCTTCGCTTCTAATCCTTTTTGTTTCGAGTCCCTGCAGTTCGCTCTCAGCCCTGTTTATTACTGAGTTTATTCTTCGAGGAAATTCACTTTTACTATCTGATTCAAGTTCCTCAATTGCGTAAAGAATGTGGATCATTTTCTGCTTCTAATAATGTCACGATGCCGCCACAAGGTTCTATGTTTTCATGAGTTTCTTTTTGTTTTTCCTATTCTTTGTGGGTTTCCAAAAATTCACTAAATTCTCATAATCCTTTGGTGATCTCTGTCTCAACAAGTTTTTGAAAATGTTCTGCTGCGTTAAGTGGAGCACTCTTGGGTATTTCGCGAGATGAAAAGGCTGATAGGGGTACATCTAAGCTTGGTAGGACACTTCGTGTTTTTTCGAAGTATCGGAGGTACTGGAATATTGGTATCATTTACATCATTTTGCAACTCGGTTCTGGAATCGCGATAATTGGGTTGAGATTTATTTCTCATTTCTTCCACTTCACGTCAGAGCAGACGTTTACTTATACTACTTTCGTTCTAATCGCTAGCAGGTTTTGAAATAGAATCTGTGCTTTGGCTATCGTTCTTGGACTTGGAAGTTGGGTTCCTGAGGTGGAAGGTTTTTTGAAGTAATGGTTTTCGTTAATAATCAATTTTTTTCTATCATTGGGGGTCGGATTGAAGGTCTGGTTATAGGTTTAGCTTGTTTTTCTACACCCTGCTTAGGTTGACGTATCTGTACTGTCAGTAAACTGACACGCTTCTTTTCCTTCTCTTTTTTCTTTCTGAGTTATACTCATAATCCCTTAATTGTGAACGCCGGCGAATCAATATTTGTCCCGGATCTTTTCTCGAATTTATTCATTTTAATGGTTTATGATCACTAATTAGGGTGAATTCTTGTCCATAAAAATAAGGTTGATATTGATGAACTGTGTACAAAACAGCGTGACATTCTTTTTCAGTAGTTGAATAATTGCATTCAGCACTCTTTAATACATGGTAGTAAGATTATATAGAAAGATCTATACCTTCCTTTTCTTAGCTTAGCACAGCGCCGACTGGGTAACCTGATGCGTCAGTAGTTATGGCGAATGGCTTTTGAAAATCTGGATACTGCAAGAGAGGAGTTTCACATAGAGCTTGTCTGAAATTTTTAAAACTCTTTTTTTGTGCTGGGCTCCAAGTAGAAGGTACACCTTTCATTAGAAGGTTGGTTTAGGGCTTTGAATTTGCTGCGAAAGGCCTAATAAATGTTCTATAATACCTTGCTAGAACCAGAAATTGTTTTATATTTCTAGAGTTTTGGGTGTAGGAAATTTTTGAACAGCCACAATTTTCTTTGGATGGGGTTCCACTCCTTCACTGCTGATTATATGACCTAAATAGGCAATTTCTTTGAATAAGAATGCGCCCTTCTCTGGTTGAATTGAAAGGTTTGTCTCCTTCAAACTGTTAAGAAAGCGTTTGACCTCCTTTCCATGTTCTTCTAAAGTTCCAGCATAGATTACTATGTCATCGAGATAAACGAATAATTCGATATCCAGCTGTCCTAGGAGTACTAGATCAATTAATTGCTGGAGAGTTCTTTAAAAGCATGGGCATCACAATGTATTTATAATATCCGCTAGCTAAATAAAAAACTATGAAATATTGGGACTCACGTCGACTGGAAATGAAGCTCTCGTTTCTACAAAATTTGAGGATGTGAACTCTACTACAAGGGATTCTCGTTTGAGTTTTGTATGAAAGATTTTTCTTGTATCATTAAGATTCGTATGCTCATTTGACTCTCTTCCTTCGTCTTGCCCGTCGCTGAAGAGTACTTGTTCCTTCACGAGAGTAATTAGGATTAGTATATCCATTTTGTGTATAGGAGCATTTGGATAATAGGGATAAGGATTATAAGGCATATAATGATACTGATAGGGAAGAATATACTATTTTGATAGTTAGAGGCCCCAGGCTAATAGGGCCGATTTATTATTCCAGGAGCGTATGGTTTTGGGTCTGAATTTTTGTATGAATTTGGATTAGTTGCAAAACGAAAATGAGGACTAAGCCTACGGTCTGCTAAACGTGAATAGCTGGGTTGAGGATACCTTAATTTAAGATCAGAGATTACGGTGTATTGAGAATTTAATTGATGTCTTGCTTCCTGCTGAAGCGCAACTCTTAGAGCCGAATCTAAATTCTCGGGGTTTTTTGCTTTCACCAAGCCTGATATACAATCAAGTAGACTACGTTTGAAAGCTTCAAGGAAACAATCATGAAAAGGAGGTAATAATTGTTCAACATTCTGATATTTATCTTCAAGAGCCGCTCGAGCTCCCGATTTTAAGAGAATGGCTCGATTGAAGAACAACTTTGCATGCCAATAGCTTTAATTTGAGCTGTCCCCGAAGGAAATTGGATACAGCGGTACTTGAATGAAGTTAATCAAAATTTGAATGAAGATCAATATTTATAATAAAGTAACCGCAACTGACCAAATATGACCCATAAATTTCCATAAATTACAAGAAATGTTCAAAAATTTTGAAAATATAGGTCATGTGAAGTTGACAATAACCAACGTTACTAATATTACCAAAATTTGCAAATTTACTAGAAATCTCAATAATTTCCAAAATTACCAGAAATTTCCTAAAATGTTGAAAATAACCATAATTTGAGAATTAAATTTCTTCTCCTTCTCGCATATCAAATAAATTTTATTAAATAAAATTATTTTATTTCATTTCTTATTTTTTATTTCATAATTTAATAATTTCGGGGATTTTATATTTTTAATATATGCTTTATCGAAAATATGTTCTTGAAAACAGCAGATTGAGATAAGCGTTCACAGAAATTTTCAATAAGAATTACGAGAATTTTCATTTATTATTTCATATCAAGTTTTAAAAGCCATATAACCTTATTCTCGGATAATTAAGTAAAAAAAAACTTTTTTTTATTTAAAATTAACATATATAGGTTTTCATATACGAAAATATTTATCAGAATAATATAAATGAATTTTAAATTATTTATGTTAATTTATTATTAAACATAAGGAAATACCAGTATTCATTCAAAAACAAGATTTTTTTCTACGGGAAAATAGCAGATTGAGATATTTGTTTTCATAAATTATTATTAAAAATCTCGATAATTGTTTTTTAATTTCTGGTAGTTCTAAAATCACTACGAAGTTCTGCTCGGATAATTGCAATAAAAAAACACGTTTTTTGTACTTAGAAATGCTAAATGTACGGTTTTGTTTGAAAAAATATTTATAATAATCATGTAAATGATTTTTCGTTTAATTCTGATACTCAATCAGTACAAATAGTTTAATTCCAAGGATAATTGAATAAATAATTTTCTCCCACAAGAAATTTCAAATTCAGAAATTTCTTTATAGAAATTGTTTTTAACAATTACGAAAATTATTATTTATCACCTTATGTGTAGTTTCAAAAACCCTCTTGACATATTGTCGGATAATTTCAGCGAAAAAATATTTACTTTTTTTGTATTTAGAAATAAATCTAGGTTCCCGTTTATAAAAAATATTTATAACAATATTATAAAAGGAATTTTGGATCAACTTTGTTAGTAAATCACAAATAAGGTAATTCTAATGATAATTAAAGGAAAAATATTTTTTTTTTCTACAAAGGAACGGCAGATTGATATATAGTGATACATTTTTATTGAATGCTACATATTTTGGTTACTAAATTCATTATCATATTGTTATTATCATAGTAAATTTAAAAATTCTCCCTTAAAAAAAGCTCTACTGAATCTACACCCCAGCGGCTGCGCCCGTCTTTTAAATATCTGTACTAGTATTCACCTACAATTTTTTTCTTTCGTAGTACACAAGGGAAATCGCAGTAAAACCCGTATATAGTACAGAGGACTGAAGTTAAACTATAATCTAGAGGCGAGTGTTATAATTTGAAAAAAATTATATTTAGATTTTTCTAACACTATGCTAAAAACAGTGCTGTTTTTAAAATATCTGTACTAGTATTGCCCACTTTCTTTTTGTATTTTTTCTTGTAGCACACAATGAATATTTCAGAAAAACCTGTGTGTAGTATAACACTGTAGGCAAGAATGCCAATTAAAAAAAAATTTAGATATTTTTCGATGTTGTTTTTAATCTTATAGTGGATTACAGTGAAAGTTTACAGTAACAATAGGTCATAATTAGATTGTAGAAAGATCAGAAGTCGTCATATGTGTATTATCCTTTGGTTCAGTTGTCATTCTCTTCATCCCTTTCACTCGTCTTAAAAACGGCTGAAAATAGAGAAATATTCAATTTAAACATTGACATCATAAATTGCGCGTGCGTGTCGTGTGTCAATGTAAGGGGAAACATGATTTATCATGTAATAAAATTTTCTAACAAAGTACTTGAATCCTCAGCCCAAACACAAAGTTGGTTTGAATCATAGAAAAATATTCATTGGCTCTCAGTCGAAGAAGCATTTCTTTAATTCAAAGCAATTTCTTTTCATTCAAAAAAATTTGTTTTAAAACAATTCTCTTTGTTCCAATAGAAATTTTTATTTAGTTTTCAATGATTTTAATTATGTTCTAGGGTTTCGTAATTCAGGACAGAAGCCCCTGTAGTATCGGTCAGATGCCCAAAGTACCTTTTTACCGGGAGGGGAAGTAGGATAGTAGAAAGGGGCAGCAGAAGGGAAAACAGAAGGGCAAGTGAGGGATGGGTGGAAGAGGGCAGTAATGTATGGAAGAGGTCAGTAGAAGTGGGGAAGTATGGAGAGGAATGTGGTGGTGGCGTAGAAGGGGAGTAGTATTAGCGTTAGTAGGGTTAGAAGAGTAAGAGAAGTAGGAGAGCGGAGGGTAAGTAAGACAAAGGGGAACTACGGGAGAGGCTGCGCTAGAGCGTAAATTATGGATGGGGCAGTGAGGGGGATGTGGGAGAGGATGTAAAGACTGCAGTGGTAGGGAAATATGAGATGAGAGTAGGTGTAGGAGGAATGTAGAGATAAGGATGTAAGACGTGGTAGTAGGGGTAGTATATTAAGGAATGAAGGGGAAGGAAGGGAGATGGGTGGGTAGAGGATAATTAGGGAGGGGAAGTATGAGATTTGAGTGAGCTGTGGTAGGATAGGCGAGAAAGTAGGGGAGAAGTATGCGAAGGAATGTAGGGGCAGCGTAGAAGGGGAGGAGTTTCAGCATTCGTAAGGTTAGTGGAGTGAGAACAATGGGAGAGGGGAGGGTAACTAAAAATTGGGTTGAGGGGAACTAGGGAAGGGGCTACACTAGAGGGAATGTGATGGGTGAGGCAGTGAGGGGGAAGTAGCAGGAAAGTAAGAGACTGTAGTGGTAAGGAAATATGGGATGGGAGAGCGAGTGAAAGATGGACAGAGGGAAAATTAAGTGAGGGGTTATTGGATAAGAGTGGGTGTAGGAGCAATTTAGGGGTGAGGGAGTAGAACATAAGCAGTATCATTAGTATGAAAAGGACAGTAGGAGAAGGAAGGACAAAAGATGGATGGGTTGATTAGAGCTAGGAAGGGGAAGTATGAAATTTGAGTGAGGTGTAGTAGGATAGCCGAGGAATTAGAGGGGAATTATTTGAAGAATTTTGAGGCCGAGGGAGTAGGGTAGACGTAGTAGTGGTACGTATTAGGAAAGAATAACTAGGTTAGGGACAGTAGTAAAGGGTAGGGGAATTTGACGAGGTGTGGGCAAGTGAGGGGGAAAACTTGATCTAAAAAATAGTGTAAAATTTGTATACAAAACATTAGACGAGCTTACTGATTCATATACCAGGACACTTTTTGGTTCACTTGGTCGTCCTGTCCGCATGGCAGCGCTGCTTTGACAACATTTTTTACTAACGGTGTTACATCATCATCTGTCAGGTTATTTTTGGACGTATAAGCATCTGAAAGAGCTTGAAGATTTGTTCCAACGTTGGTCATCTTATCTTTGTCTTCTGTAACTTGGTCACATTTTACTTTCAAATCATCAGCAGTTATATTGAAAAATTTTTCTAAAGCTTTTTTCTGGGTGACCCGGATCTACGGTATGCTCCGCAGTTTGCTCTGAGAGTGGAACAAAACTTTCGGAGAATCCTGAAAATTAAAAAAGAAATTATTTTAGTAATAGAAACTTCGGATACTCTTTTTGGAAAAAAAGCTTTTGAATTAGGGTTCATTCACAAATTATGTAAGACGATTTGTGTGGTGGGGAATTTGGTAAAGAAGATTTTTTTTTAATATAGTTCAATTTTCAACCGAGAAGATTAATTTTCTGGCTAAAACACAAATTTTCACCAAACAGTTGAGTTTGAAGCCTTTTTTTATAATTAAAAAAAGGGCGCATCCTAAGAAAAATGAACAATTTTGTTAATTATCATTTTATTGCACTTTGTGTCGTTGTTCGAAAAACTTAATCATCGAAATTCGGGGAATTTTTAATTTTTGGAAGAAACATTCGTGGTGTTCTTATTATCTGTCGGAAATTTTCATTTTTGGAAAATCTTGCTCTGAAAATTATTTTTTCGGTATTTTCAGCCATCTTTAAAAAATTCCCAAAATGATAGAATTGTCGAAAATTAAAAAGTCCGAGGTTTTGTGACATTACCGAATAGGAGAATTCCCAAAATAAAATTTACGATTCTTTGAACGAAAGAAATTTCTTTCGATTGGAGGAACTTTTCTCTGACTGAAAGACGAACAAAATTTATTTATATGGTTGTTATAAATATTTTGTGAACAAAACCTTGTACCTATCATTTTTAAATTTAAAAAGTGGTTTTTTCACTGAACTTATCCAAAATTTTGTTAAAAGCGATTTATAACTGCGAATAAGACATTGTATATCAATTTTCCAAATTGCTATTAACAATTTCTATAAAAAAATATCTCAATGTGCCGTTTTTCTGAACCAACTTTCCATTTTATTAATCATTTATTATTAAAGCGATTTTTCAACTGTTCAGAATTGGGAATTAGACATTTTCGTGAACTTTATGGTTTGGGGAATTTTATGTTTCGATTATTTTCATTTTGGGGCATTTTCCATTTTTGAAAATTAATATAATTAATCGAATTAATAAAATTTCCGACACTGGACAATTTCAGAATCGAAAAACTGTTAAATTATGAAATGAAAAATAATAAATGAAATAATTTTATTTAATCAATATATTTTTTTCATCTATTATTTTTTATTTTATAATTTATTTATTCTACTACAAAAATATTCAATGTGGAAAACGTTTGTTACAAATTCTTATATTTTAGGAAATTCTTTTTCGTCGATAACAGGTTTTCTTGAATAAAAATTACTACGTGATTGCAAAAGAATGATAATATTTTTAGAAAATGAAGATGAAGTCATTTCTTATCATCTAACTCTGTCTTTTCATAATTTCAAATTATTTCAATTTATTCATTCATTTCAATTATCATAATTAATATAATGATATATTATGCAATATATTTTCATAATATGTTAATATAATAGCTGTAATTAGTTAAATGATTGCAATATTGATTTCAAATTTAATTTCAGATCTGCCAGAGAAAAATAAATAAGTTTGGGAGAAGACAAAATTCAATTTTTTTTTTGAAAATTGAACTAGTTTATTAAAAATTTGTTCTTTTATTGAAAATTCATCTGTGCTAAAAATTGATTTTTTTGTTGAAGAATCATTATTTCAGTTGAAAATTCATCTATTTGGTAGAAAATTGAACTGTTTTGTTGAAAAATACACTTTTCTGGTTTGAAATGAATTTTTTTAACTGGAGATTTAACTCCTTTATTTTTGGCTGGAACTGTATCTTTTTTGGCGAAAAATTCATCTCCTTATTTGAAAATTTAACTATTTTCTTAAAAATATGTTTTTTCTATGGAAAATTAATTTGACTGAAAATGTCACTATACTATTTTTGGTTGCAAATTTACCTTTTCAACTTCTTTCATGGTAAATATTGAAAAGCTTCGATTACTGGTATATTATTTTTTGAGAACCGAAAAAAAATTAGCTTCGACCTCAGATTTTTTTTCTCGTTTTTCCAAAAACAATAGACTAGTATTCAACACTATTTAATATTTATTATCAAACGATTAATTGATACCCTGGTCGAAAAAATAACAATATTGCTTAAATTTATATATTTCGTGGATAAATCTTGTATTTTGTAAAAGATTTTTTTTTTTTGTGAAAATATAATCTTCGCGGTTGAAGATTCATCATTTTAGTTAAAATTTCATGTCTTTAGTTAATTAATTTTTTACCAAAAAATTCATTATTCCATTTTCGGTTTAGGTATTGTGTTGAAAATTCGTTTTTTATTAAAAAAAAATATTTTTGGATCTGAAAATTTAAAAAGTTCATAGAAATATGGAACGTGACCATTAAAAAAGTTTAATGGAAGAAGGAGATGTTGCAACATTTTCAGCTTTTTCGAAAACAATGAGAGTGCAATATTGTAAACCTATAGTAAATAGGCTACGCAACCTCCATCAATTTACACTACAGAATTCCTAAGAACAAGGAAGAAAATCTGAAATAAAAAAAAAAATTTAATTTTTTATATATTTTTGGAGACCACTGAAAAATGTCGACAAATACAATTTTCAACACTGTTCCATTCACGAAAAATACAATATTCGAATTAGAACATTTTCAAAATCATGAAATTGCCTGAAATGAAAAATTTCCGAATAATCAAATTCCCGACGCTTAGCATACAAACAAATTTTAAAATTCTCCCCGAAAAAGTTATATTTTATAGTCAGTTGAGCAATATACCAGATATAAAGGAAAATCCGAAAATTCTTATTTTAAAAATAAGAGAATAAAAATTTTCGGTCGGAAATTTCTCTTCCAGGATTTTGAGAATTTGGCGAAATCATATCATCCCCTCGCAAAAAATTGGATCACTTTTTTTTGTGATTCTCTTTGCAATTGAGTTAAATTTTCACTTTTAAAAATATGCTCAAGGCGGATCCAAAGCCAGATTTTTTTTTTTTTTTTTTTTTTTGGAACCATCAAACACAACGAAAAAGATAATAATAACTTTACTTGGTTCAAACAGAAGGAATTCCAGGTTTGACATATTCAACTTTTTCAAAAAGAAGTACGCATTTAACTTTATCAAAAAAAACATGTGTTTGGCAGATTTTCAAAAAATTCTAAATTACACGCTAAAAAGTATTGTTGGAATTTCTAACTCTTATTATTCGTCACTAGAAAAATCTGTACGATTAAAAAAAATTTCATCATTCTTGAACCAATAGGAACTTATTTTTTCTGTTTCAAAATTTTGAATTTTTGAATAAAAAAATTAAAATGTTTAAACTAAGAAAAAGGCAACATAGAAGAAGGCGTTAAGACACTTTCTCTAATAGCTTTTCGAGCGGAACCACTTGGCTGTTTTGACTCTATTATTATTATTATTTTGTCTCGATTGTGTGAAAAAATACAAATTTTTATCTTTCACAAAAAGAAATTATATTTTTCTTCTCTCAAAGACGTATTTATTAATCTCTGGCAGATTTATGATATAAGGTTAAAATAATTAATATAATCAAACTAATTATAATTATTATAACAACACAATAATTATATATATATATATATATTGTATAATATATTATTATCTCAATAATTTTAGTTATAATAATTTAATAAATTGAACTAATCTGAAATTATGAAAAGATAGTGTTAGACGTTAAAAAATGACTTCACCTTTATTTTCTACAAATATCATCGTTCTTTTGAAACCACGTAGTCATGATTACTTAAGAAATCTTGTTATCGACCAAAATGAATTACCCTGAATAAAAGAATTGGAAACAAGCTTTTTCCACATTGAATATTTTTTTGTCATGTTATAAATATGTAATAAAAAAATAATACATAAAATAAAAATATATGTTGAACTAATAAAATTACTTTATTTTCTATTTTTCCATTTTATTACATAACAATTTTCCAATAATTAATAATAATCTTTCCTTAAAGTTGAAAAACTGTTGAATGAGACCAAAAAAATAAATAATTTTTTGAAAAGAGCTGAATTTTCAGCCAAGAAGGATTTTGCAGTCAAGAAAGAAAAAAAATCTTACATAGCAAATCGTTGAAATGAAAGAATTTTCAATTGTTAATCTTCAAAATTGAAATATGTCAAAAAAATATTATAAATTGCAAAGCTTTAAAATATAAATCCTAAAGATTGAATAATTTGTTATTCTGTATTTTTAAAATTCAAGAATTTTTAAATTTAACTTTTCGAGATTGCACAACTTTGTATAGTAAATTTCTTTTTAAGAAAAAAAAAAATTTGCATTTTTTCACAAAATCGAGAAATGATAATAATGAATGTAAAAGACCAAAGTTGTTTCTCTTGAGAAACTATAAAGGAAGTCTCTTAAAGCTTTCCTTTATCTTTCTTTTTTTTTATTTGAAAATTCAAAAATTTTGAAAATAGAAAAAAATTCTTATTAGTTGGTTCAGTTTATCACAAGGATTGCATTCTCCACAAAATAGATGAATTCTTAACAAAATACTTGAATTTTCATTCAAGTTGAAATTCTTTTTTTTTTCGAGTTTTCATGCACACCGCCCGGCAAAAAGTTCAAAGTTTCATAAAAAAACCGCAGGTATCTGGCAAAAATATAGATAAAGATAGTTATTAACAACAATAATAATTCGTTCAAACAATTATTTTTTCTCAACTTGAATAATTACTGAGTGACTCCAAGTGAAAAATAGACAAATAGTTAAAAATTTCAGAAAAAACCGCAACTTTCTACCATCAAGCGAAAAGAATAATATTAAGAATAATAATTAAATGTTTAAACAATTATTTTTATTAACTTGTATTAATTATGACTTCACTGTAATTGAAATATGGAATAAATTTAAAAAAATTCAGGATAAAACCGCAACTATCTAGTATTAATATAGGAGAAGATAGCTATAGAAAATAATAATTTGTTTAAACAATAATTTTTGCCATATTAAATTGAATAAGAACTAACTCTAACTAAAAGGTGAACAAGAAGTAGAAAATTTTTAGAAAAAACTGCAATTTCAATCATTATTCAAAGATAATATTATTAACAATGATAATAAATTGTTTAAACAATTATTTTTGTTAACATTAATGAACTTTTACCTCTCTCTAATTGAAAATTGGACGAGTGATAAATTTTTGAAAACTACCGCGGCTTTCTATCTCCATTCTAAGAGAAAATTGCTAAAAATAATAATAAATTATTCAAAAAATGTACGCAAACATTCAATTATCAGTATAAAGACGAACAATTCACCCCAAAGGCTTTTTTAATAGAAAAAAAAATGTACCCTACAAGATTTTCATAACGAATTTTTGAATTTTCTTAAAAAATCGAAAATTCAAATTTTGATCGCACAAGAAAATACTGAAAAATTCCATTTAGCGGTCATACTCAGTTTTTGATAGGACGTATAGTTTTAGTTTTATTCGTAAAAAACAACATTGAAAATTAGAAAAATTGAATTTTTGGGCATCATTAATTTTTATCAATAATAATTATAATTAGTTTAATTATATAAATTATTTCAAACTGATATCTTAGATCTGCCAGAGATTAATGAATACGTCTTTGAGAGAAAAAAAAAATTCTCCTTGTGAAAGATAATTTTGACTTTTTTAATTTTTTAATTGTACAGATTTTTCTAGTGACGAATAATAAAAATGAGAAATTCCAACAATACTTTTTCGCATGTAATTCAGAATTTTTTGAAAATGTGCCAAACACATGTTTTTTTTATTAAGTTAAATGCACACTTTTTTTGGAAAAAGTTGAATATGTCAACCCTGAAATTTCTTCGGTTTGGACCAAATACATTTATTATTATCTTTTTCTTTGTGTTCAATCGTTCCAAAAACAAAGAAAAAAAATCCCGAATCACCAAACATTTGTTTTCCAAACAAGCAATTTTGATCCGCTTTGAGCATGTTAAAAAAATGAAAATTTAACTTAATTTCAAAGAGAATCAAAAAAAAAAGTCATCCAATTTTTTTCGAGGGGATGATATAATTTTGCCAAATTTTCAAAGTCCTAAAAAAGAATTTTCCCGAAGGAAAAGGAATTCCCAAAAGGAAATTATAGGACCGAATATTTTTATTCTCGAAACATTAAAATACTAATTTTCAAATTCTTGATATCTGGTATATTTCTCAAGTGACTATAAAATATAACTTTTTTGATTGACAATTTGATTTTAGACAATTTCAAGATTTTGAAAAGTTTCTAAGTCGAATATTGTATTTTTCGTGAATTGAACAGGGCTGAAAATTGTATTTGTCACGTTCCCTATTCCTATACATTTTTTAAATTTTCAGGTCCACAGATATTTTTTTTTTATAAAAAAGACAAAGTTAGAAAAAACAATAGGTAAACCAAAAATGGAATAATGAAATTTTTAGTTGAAAATTAATTAACTAAAGACATGAACTTTTAACTAAAATGATGAATCTTCAACAACGAAGATTATATTTTCACAAACAAAAAACATTCTTTTACAAAATACAAGAATTATCAACCAAATAGTGGAATTTTCAACTTAGAAGGATAAATTTAAGCAATAATTTCATTTTTTCGACCAGGGTATTAATTAATTTCAAATTAATTTTCCACGGAAAAAAACGTATTTTTAACAAAATGGTTAAATTTTCAAACAAGGAGATGAATTTTTCTCCAAGAAGATCAATTTTCAGTTATGAAATTAATTTTCTACCAAAAAACAGCAATTTTCGATAAAGAAGGTAAATTTTCAGCAGAATAGTTACATTTTCAACTAAAAGAAATGGAAGTGTCTCGTCGTCCCGAAACTCGAGATGACTAGACACAGCCAAAAAAGATACATTTTTAACCAAAAATAAAAAAGTTAAATTTCCAGTTAAAAAGTCATTGCAAACCAAAAAAATGTATTTTTTAACAAAATAGTTCAATTTTCTACCAAATAGATGCATTTTCAACTAAAATAATTATCCTTGAACCAAAAAGGTAAATTTTCAACACAGAGGAATTTTCAACCATAAAAGAACGAATTTTTAATAAACTTGTTCGATTTTCAACAAAAAAACTGAATGTTCAACCAAGAAGATTGCTTTTCTAACAAAAGTCGAATTTTTAACAAAACACAATTAATTTTCAACCAATAGTTAAATTTTTATTTAAAGAAGATACATTTTCAACTTAAACGGAATAGTGAAATTTTCAGTTAAGTAAATTAAAATTGAACCAAAAAAAAAATTTCAAACAAATTGATGAATTTTCAGTTTCAAAAGATAACAATTCAACTAAAAATGGATCAGTTTAATTTTCATATAGAAAAATTAATTTTTGACCAAATAGTTGAATTTTAAACAAAAAAAGATTAATTTTCTAGCAAAAACAAAAAACGAATTTTCAATCAAATAGTCACATTTTTAACAAAAAAAAAATAGATTTATAACTAAAATTATGAAGATTTAACGCAAAAAGGAAATTAAAAAAAAAATTTGAATTTCTGTCAAGCAACATAAACCAAAAAAATGAATTTTCAACTAAGAAGATTAATTTTCTACCAAAAAAGTAGAATTCACAAAAAAAACATGAATTCCTTTTCAAACAAATAGTTTAATTTTTAAATAAAAAAAGACAAATTTTGAACCAAAAATAGAATGGTTACATTTCAAGTTTCAAAAATGAATTCCTAACTAAATAGATCAATGTTTAAGCAAAATTTTGTTACGCATTTTCCAGTTATTGACAAAAAAATTAATGTTTATATAAAAGACTAAATCTTCAATAACAAAAAATGAATGTATAAACAATTTCCTGTCAAAAAAATTACTTTAACAACATAGTTCAATTTTCAACAAAGTAATTAATTTTTCTACCCAAAAAGATGAATTTTTAACAAAAAACATAAACTTTCTTCCAAACAGTTGAATTTTCAACTAAACAAGATAAATTTTTAATAAAAAATGGAATAGTTACATTTTGACTTGAAGGAATAAATTTTGAACCGAAAAGAAAGACTTTTCAACAAAATAAGAAAAAAATGTTAACTTAGGAATAATTTGTCAATTAAATGATGAATTTTTTTACCAAAAAATGAATTTTCAATAAATAAGTTAGATTTTGAACCAAGAAAGATTTTTTACTCAATATAAAAACAAGTTGGATGAAATGTTCAATTTTGAAGCCAAAGAGATGAATTTTGGAAAACCCTAAAATAGTTGTATTTTTAACCAAATAATTTAATTTTCAACAAGAAAATAGAATTTTCAGCCAAGAAGGATTTTCAAGACATGAAAAAAAAAAATATTCGTTAAAAATGTTGAATTTTCAAGCCAAAATGACGATTTTTTCCAAAAAGGTTGAATTTTCCACGTGATAGTGAAATTTGCAATCCAAAAAGTCGAATTTTCAAGAAAACATTTGAATTTGCAATAAAAAAAGATGACTTTTCAACAAAATTGATGAATTTTCAAAAAAAAAATCAATTTTCAACAACATAATTACGCAATTGAATTATAATTTTTAATAATAATTTCTAGACTATAAAATAATAGTTCAAATAAATATTAAAGTTCATTTTTAATACTTTACAAATATTTGCTGAGAAGAATAGAAATTTTTCTCGAAAGTTAATTTAGTTTTCCACCGATAAATATATGATGTCCAATTAAATAAATAGTATCAAAAAAATAATTTCTTTAATTCAAAGAAGAGGGGAAAAACGTGATTTAAGGCCATGTAACGAGAGGGTCACGTGACCAAGCTAGACCTCAATTTTGCGATGTAAACTTACGTCCAAAAGAAATAAGATATCGCGCTCAAAGTTTGGGAAATGAAAGAGGAGACAATAAAGTTCACGGCTCTGGTCTTTTTCGGTGGAAATTTTGAAAAAAAATTTTCCGAATAAAATAAAACTGGGAGCTATATCGATAATTTCCCATGTAAACTTACGTCCACACGGAATGAGATATCGTTCTGAAAATTTAGCACGCTAAGTAGAAGCCTCAAAGGAAGGCGGCTCTGGTCCAAAATATTTATAATTATGAAAAAAGTTTTTTTTTTTAATTACTAATTTGGAGCAATACCGACCGTGCTACAGAACACTCCAAGAAATTTTCAATTTTGTCAATGGGCTAAATATGAGGTTTGTATTGATCAAAATGGGGCAAAACAACAAAAATTGGTCACAAACATTGTACAACCGTACAAAAATAGTGCGAAAACTAATGTTTGCACTTGAAATGCAAATAAACAAATTTATATCTTCAGTTACTGCGTGTTTGACATACGTATCCGCTGTCTCAGAGCAGCACTATCGCAGCGAGCAGACAACTTCGTACGTCCACGGGTCTGTGGGTAAAACAGTTTGCATGATACTTTTCTTTGTAAACTTACGTCCAAAAGAAATAAGATATCGTACTCAAAGTTTGGGAAATAAAAGAGGAGACGATAAAGTTCACGGCTCTGGTCTTTTTCGGTGGGAATTTTGAAAAAAAAAATTTCCGAATAAAATAAAACTGGAAGCTATATCGATAATTTCCCATGTCAACTTACGTCCACACGGAATGAGATATCGTTCTGAAAATTTAGCACGCTAAGTAGAAGGCTCAAAGGAAGGCGGCTCTGGTCCAAAATATTTAGAATTATGAAAAAAGTTTTTTTTTTTTAATTACTAATTTGGAGCAATACCGACCGCGCTGCAGAACACTCCAAGAAATTTTCAATTTTGTCAATGGGCTAGATATGCGGTTTATAATATATTAATCAAAATGGGGCAAAACAACAAAAATTGGTCACAAACATTGTACAACTGTACACAAATAGTGCGAACACTAATGTTTGCACTTGAAATGCAAATAAACAAATTTATATTTTTAGTTACTGCGCGGAAACACTATTGGTCGAATTGTAAAGTCATCGAGCAAGCAAAAATAGAGGAGCGGTCTAGGTTTTAAGCTACAGAGTCTGCCCTCATGCGTTCGCGTCTTCTGACTTTTTTGAAATTTTTTCCGTTTCTTATCCTTTCTTTCACAATAGTTTCACCGTAAATATACAAACATATTATAAAAAGAATGATGAATATTTTTAAAAATTTAATTCAAGATTAGAAAAATCATTAATTTTGCCAGAAATTTTTTTATCTATATAAGTTGATGTTTGCAGCAGAGTATATATACGTAATAAATAATTTTAAAACAATAAACATTATTATTTTGCAATTTCTCTATACTTTTATAAGGCAAAAATAAATTTAAAAAAATTATATGTATGAAAAATAAATTTAAAGTACCTAAAAATATAAAAGCGGAAGTTGGGTTACAAGTATTGAGATTCAAAATGAAGAATGCATAGTTTTGATAATTAAATACGGCACAAACATGTAATGTAAATGTTCAAACTTGCGCTTATATATTTTTTGGTACTTTTAATTCCTTTGTCATGCATATAATTTTTTACATTCTCATAATAATGAGAAGGCATTGGTTTTATGTAAAGTTTGACTTAGTCGGTGTTCATCAAATCTCCACGTTTTGAGACCCCCTGAGTCAGAAAAAACGATTTTTACGAAGGTGTCTGTCTGTCTCTCATATCATACACATTCTCTCAGAAATTTATTATCGAGTGTCAATGGAATTGCTCCAGCGATTATTATTGATAATAATAGTTGCATTTTCAGTATATAGATAATTTTCCAAAAAGAAAAACGAAGTTTCAACAAAACATTTAATTTTTGAATGAAAACAATGAACTTTTAATAAAAATATGGATTTTTAATCAAATTATTGTCTACCAAAAAGACAAATTTTTAATTTTTTTAAATTTTCTTGCAACCAACAACAAATAACTTTAAAAAAAAGTTAAATTCTTAGCCAGAAATGGTATATTTAAGAAAATAACTTTTCAAACAAATTTGTTTCAAACAAAATCGGTAAATTTCCAACTATTTTCAAACAAGGAGAATAATAGTCTACCAAAAAAGACGAATTTTCACGATAATACTTTGCATTTCAACTAAAAAATATGAATTTTCAACCAAACATGAAATAGTTTAATTTTCAGTTTAGCGAAAGAAACGAATTTCCAATTTAAAAAGATGAATTTTCGAAAAAAGGAAGTTAAATATTATTCAGTTCAGAAAATAATTTTCAACAAAATCGGTAATTTTTCGAGAAAATCGCTAATTTTTCAACTATTTTTAAAACTTTTGATGTTGAACCAAAAAAAAAAGAGAATAAAATAGTTGAATTTTAAACAACAAAAAAAATT
>CAKNYM010031334.1:519-20144 GCA_932195095.1 Andricus curvator
TTATTCTAACCGTAGTTTTGCATAAACGAAACGCCTTTTTTACAAAGTCTTCACGCAGAGATAATTCCATCGAGAATCACTTACTTTAGGTCGATAAAAAATATGTATTTTTTCATATTATTCATTTTCTAAGAGAGGCCCGCTTTGAGAATTGATACGATATTTAATATTTGATAAACAAAAAGGCAATTTTATCATTATTCTAACCGTAGTTTTGCATAAACGAAACGCCTTTTTTACAATGCCTTCACGCAGAGATAATTCCATCGAGAATCACTTACTTTATGTCGATAAAAAATATGTATTTTTTCATATTATTCATGTTATGGGATAGGCCCGCCGTGAGAATTGTTACGATATTTAATATTTTATAAACAAAAAGTTAATTTTATCATTATTCTGAACGTAGTTTTGCATAAACGAAACGCCTTTTTTACAAAGCCTTCACGCAGGGATAATTCGATCGAGAATCACTTAGTTTATGTTGATAAAAAATATGTATTTTTTCATATTATTCATTTTATGGGATAGGCCCGCCGTGAGAATTGTTATTATATTTAATATTTGATAAACAAAAAGTAAATTTTATCATTATTCTAACCGTAGTTTTCCATTAACGAAACGCCTTTTTTACAAAGCCTTCACGCAGAGATAATTCCATCGAGAATCACTTAGTTTAGGTCGATAAAAAATATCTATTTTTTCATGTAATTCATTTTCTAAGAGAGGCCTGCCTTGAGAATTGTTACGATATTTAATATTTGATAAACAAAAAGTCAATTTTATCATTATTCTAACCGTAGTTTTGCATAAACGAAACGCCTTTTTTACAAAGTCTTCACGCAGAGATAATTCCATCGAGAATCACTTACTTTAGGTCGATAAAAAATATGTATTTTTTCATATTATTCATTTTCTAAGAGACGCCCGCTTTGAGAATTGATACGATATTTAATATTTGATAAACAAAAAGGCAATTTTATCATTATTCTAACCGTAGTTTTGCATAAACGAAACGCCTTTTTTACAAAGCCTTCACGCAGAGATAATTCCATCGAGAATCACTTAGTTTATGTCGATAAAAAATATGTATTTTTTTCATATTATTCATTTTCTAGGAGAGGCCCGCCTTAAGAATTGTTACGACATTTAATATTTGATAAACAAAAAATCAATTTTATCATTATTGTAACCGTAGTTTTGCATAAACGAAACGCCTTTTTTACAAAGTCTTCACGCAGAGATAATTCCATCGAGAATCACTTGCTTTATGTTTTTTTGTTCGCAAATCGGAAAAATACTTATCACCTGATTTCCTCTAACAAACAATATACAGGGTGATCCTGAACTCATCATAATATACCTTGTACATACACATTCTTCGTACAAAACTGAACAAAAAACTACTGTGACAAAATGTTGTACAATCAATAGTTTTCAAACTATTGAGAGTTGTAAAGAACCAATGGGAGCTCGCTATTCCCGCGCATACATAAGCATCTTGCGCGAACTCTAGAACGTGATGCACTGCAAGTCAGTAATTCTAATATTCACCAGAGACAAACAATTTCAAAGCAACGTGAAGTTCTCAAAACATATCACCCACACTTGTTCAGTGATTCCCCCGATCCAAATACGAAGCAAGGATATTGGTTTATAAAAAATGAAATTAAAAAAATTCATGAAAACAATTTAATAGTTTTTTTGTGTGAAGATTTAATAATTTAGTAACACTTCACTGAATATTGCACTAATAATTGAAAATGAAGTTGCGAGTAGTAATGTTCAATTTAAATCATTCTTTCAAGTATTTCTCTGTAGTTTTTCGTAATGTCTTGCACCAAATTGTGCATAAAATGAGGTAATATCACGAAGTTGTCGCGTAATTGTAATTCAAATGTTTTGTTGTCACAGTGAAATCTTGGTTCACAGCAACAATTTGACTTTCACAAAATGTATTAGCAAAAGTCACAAATATTGTGCAACAAGGAAGAGAGAAGAGCCATTAACACGAATGAAATTGCCTCTCTCCCATGTCGCAAATAATATTTTTATTACACCTGTATGAGAAAAGCGCAATTTTATTTGTAAATATTCCAAGCATCCAGATGGACGTCGAAAACCTAGAAAAAAGAATTTTCAAGATGAAATTCCGAGCCAGCATCCAGAATTAGTACTTAGTGATTTAATTTCTTCACATTAAGAACTACTTGGCAGAATAATTTACATTGAACATTAGGGTGGCTCAAAAACACTTTTTTTAGAGGGCAACGATCCCCCCCCATTTCATTTAAAATCCGAAAAAAAAATCCCTAATTTTTTATTTTTTATTTTAACAGGTGCCGGTTTTGACTTGAAGTTTCCCATGTAAAATGCATGATTTAAAATCACTTTTTTGAGTTTCTGGAAGTATAGAGGCTTGTAGAGAATTATCCAATGAAGAATTTCATGTATCAGACATATGGGTTTGACACCCCTAACATACCCCCACGAGTCCCTGAAAACTACCCTTAAAACCAAAAATGTCAATTCTTCGTGAAATCGACTTTTTGAGCACTGTATTCTCGTCTTTTTTTACTTAAAATTATTTATATTGGTCTAGTGGAATATTTGTCAACATTGGTTAAAATTAATTAATTAAAAAAAAAATGGAATTTGTTTAAATAGTTTTTCCCGAAAATTCGTTTTTTCCCCTAAAAATTATTACTAATGGTCTAGTGGAATATTTATTAACATTGTTTCATTAATTTTCAATTATTTAAACAAATGGAATTTGTTTAAATAATTTTTTTTTCGAAATTTTGTTTAAATAAAAATTATTACTGTTGGTCTGGTGGAATATTTATCAATATTGGTTCATTAATTTTTAAATATGTAAACAAATTCCATTTGTTTAAAAAAGGTTTTTTTCTAAAAATTCGTCGAACTGGCAGTTTATTATCGTTAATAACATAAATTTATTTGAAAATATTTTCCAATTGTATAAACAATAACTTATTATTTATTTTCAACAACCGTTAATTTTTTAAACAATAATTTTTCCACAAAATTTGTAAATTTTTCTGAATTTTTCAACAATTAATTCTTAATTGAGGGTTCGGATCAAAGAATGGGTCGCGCGCTCGAAAACCTGGAAAAGTATTGTCCACGCGTCTCGTGATATCCAAATTTTAAAGATCAAAAAATTAAATTTTTAAAAATATGGGCATATAGAAACTAGGAACTTTTTTATATCTGCAGTTTTTTCCTCCGATGAATATTTTTAATAGTAAAAATGAAAAAGTGAAAAAAAAATTTCCCCAAATTCAATTATTTTTTAAAACATAAATCGTCAAAACTCAGCTAAATATTATTGAAACTGTTTAAAATTTGGTATACGCACGCAATGTACCCTAGCAATGCCTACAAAATGAAAAAATCAATCAAAACTGCCTATTGTTTAATAATAATTAATTGCAAATTGAGACCGGTCGATAATCACGTTTTTTTAGTTTCGGCAAAGAAAAGTATCGAGGAAACTTCAGAGTTGAAGGAACTTTCAGTGAGACATTTGTTCCTCACTATTAAAGTAAGATTTCTAGAAATTTTTAGATCGATTCATTAAAAATTGACGGAAATATGCATTATGTAATAAAACACACGACGCCGTCTACGATGGCCAAGCGCTTCTCAATGTTCGCTTGTACTCCGCCGGTACTCGCCTATAAAGGACGCGACTTTTCAATAATAATTAAATATTTTAAAAACTGCCTCTTGCCCCCAATTGATAGAAGTTCGACTGCTTCATATGTTTTTGACTTGCTATTGTTTTCAGTGAATTAACATTTAATTAAAAAGCAGAAAATGTCTTCCTTCGCAATTTTTTCCAACTTTTACTTTGTTTTCTTCTTTACAGTAATAAAGAATTTAGTTTGTTATAAAGATGAATAAAGACGAATAAAGATTTTAGTTGTTGAAATTATTATACAGAGAAATCTATGAGTTTGAATTGTTTAAAAATTCGTCATCAAATTTCCCCGCTTTAATTAGGTTGTTCCCAGAATTTAAATTCAACAGTGAATGCTCGTTTTCATTATTTTTCATTTTAGATGGTATATTTGATAAATTCAAGAACAATTTTTAATGGTAACATTCAACATCCAAGGATTCGTTATACGGCGCTGCGTCGAAAGTTTCAAAACAAAGGCACTAGACGGTTTGTTTACATTCTTTATTACCGTAAGGAAGAAAACAAAGTAAAGAGTGGAAAAAATTTCGAAGGAAGAAATTTTCTATTTTTTAATTAAATGCTAATTCACTGAAAACAACAGAAAGTCAAAAATATATAAAGCAGTCGAATTTCTATCAATTGGGGACAACAGGCAGGTTTTAAAATATTTAATTAGTATTGAAAAGTCGCGACCCTTATAGGCGAGTACCGGCGAGGGTACAAGCAAACGTTGAGAAGCGCTCGCCATCGTAAACGGCGTCGTCTACTTTATTACATAATGGATATTTCCGTCAATTTTTAATGAATCGATCTAAAAATTTCCAGAAATCTTACTTTAATAGTGAGGAACAACTGTCTCACTGAAAGTTCTTTCAACTCTGAAGTTTCCTCGATACTTTTCTTTGTCGGAACTAAAAAAACATGCTTATTGACCGGACTCAATTTGCAATTAATTATTATTAAACAATAGGCAGTTTTGATTGCTTTTTTCATTTTGTAGGCATTGCTAGGGTACATTGCGTGTGTATACCAAATTTCAAACAGTTTCAATAATATTTATCTGAGTTTTGACGATTTATGTTTTGAAAAATGATTGAATTTGGGGAATTTTTTTTCACATTTTCATTTTTACTATTAAAAATATTCATCGGACGAAAAAACTGCAAATATAAAAAAGTTCCGTCTTGCCCTTTTCTATATGTCCATATTTTTAAAAATTTAATTTTTTGAACTTTAAAATTTGGATATCACGAGACGTGTGGACAATAATTTTCCGCGTTTTCGAGCGCGCGACCCATTCTTTGATCCGAACCCTCAATTGTTCGATGAATTTTTGAGGAAAAAAAAACATTTTTCAGATTAATGGAATTTGTTTACATAATTAAAAATTAATTAACTAATGTTGTAAAATATTCAACTAGACCAACAATAATCATTTTTATAAAAAATTAAAAAAAAAAAAAAGTACTTAAACAAATGGAGTTTGTTTAAGAAATTGAAAATTAATCAAACAATGTTGATAAATATTCCACTAAAGAAATATTGATAATTATTAATAAAAGAAAAGAATTTAAAAAAATTATTTAAACAAATTTCATTTGTTTAACTAATTCAAAATTAATGAACCAATGTTAGGTACGCTTCGAAGGGGAGACGGTGGAAGGGATATGGGAGGATTTAAAAGAGAAAGTGAAAGGGTGCGTGCAAAAGAAGGTATTCAAAAAGAAGAAGAAAGGAATCGTGAAGCCGTGGTGGGATAGGGAATGTAAAATGATGAAAAGGAAGGTGAAGAGGAAGTATAAGAAGTGGAAAGAGGGTACTGCGAAAAGGGAGGAGTACGTAGAAATGAGGAAGGGGTTTAGATTGATGTGTAAGGAGAAAGAACAGGAAAAGGAGAAAGAGCTGGAGGAGGAGTTAGGAAATGCTAAGACAGAGGGGGACGTCTGGAAGATAATAAATAGGTTTAGGAAGCGTAGAGTAGGGATGAGCGAGAAGATAGGGAGTGAGGAGTGGAGGGAGTATTTTAAAGAATCATTTCAGGGGTCAGATTCAAGGAAGAGAGATGATGGGAGTAGAAGAACGGGGGAGGCAGAGATGGAGGAGTTGAATGACGAGGAGATAGAGAAACAGATAAGGAAGTTAAGAAGGTCAAAATCAGCAGGGCTGGATGGGGTAGAGAACGAAGCATGGCTGTTTAGCACACAAGAGGTTAGGGAGAGGCTGAAGGAGGTAGTGAAGAAAGTATGGAGGGGGGAGGGACTCCCACGAGGGTGGAGAGAAGGGTTAATAGTACCTCTGTATAAGAAAGGAGGTAGGGATAGGCAGGAAAATTATAGAGGAATTACGCTAATGAATACGGCGTATAAAGTATACACGATGGTGGTGGCGGAGAGGCTGCGGAAGGATGTCGAGGGGAAAGGAATATTGCCGGAGACGCAGGCGGGCTTTAGGGCAGGTAGGAGTACTATCGACAATATCTACGTTCTGCAGCACATTGTGGATAGAGAATTAGCGAAGAAGGGGTCGAGAGTGTACGCGTTTTTTGTGGATCTAAAAGGCGCGTTTCCGTCGGTGGATAGGGGTAGGTTGTGGGAGGCGATGGAGGATAGGGGAGTGGAGAGAGGGTAAGGGAGATATATGAAGAGACCGAAGATAAGGTAAGAGGAGGACAGGGGATTTCGGAGGGATTCTGGATGGATAGGGGGTTAAGACAAGGGTGTCCGCTTAGCCCAATGCTTTTTGCGATTTTAATTGCGGATATGGAAAGTAAGCTGGAGGCCGGAGTAGTAGGAGGAGTCAGGATAGGAGGGGTTAGAATTTGGTCGCTAGCGTATGCAGATGACATAGTGTTGTTGGCAAAAAGTGAGGAGGCCTTGAAGGAAATGATGAAGAGGTTGAGAAGATACCTGGATAAGAACAGGTTAGAACTGAATGCGAAAATGTCCAAGGTTATGGTTTTCAGAAAAGGTGGTGGAAGGGGTAAGGAAGGGGAGTGGAAGTGGAAGGGAAAGGCGGTGCAGGAAGTGAAAGAGTTTGTGTACCTGGGCTTCTTGTTTCGGAGGAATGGCGGAGTGGATGGTCACATAGAAGAGAGAGTGAGGAGGGCAAATGTGGTGATGAGGCAGGTGTGGCGGTTGGGAAAGAAGTTATTCGCAGATGATTTTGGAAGGAGAATGAAATTGTTTGACTCACTAGTGATGAGCGTCCTATTGTATGGAGTAGAGGTGTGCGGGTAGAAGGAAAGCGAAGAGGTAAATAGGACACAGGAGAGGTATGTAAAGTGGACACTGGGGCTGGCAAGGAACACGCCTAATTACATTGTCAGGAGAGAGACGGGGAGAACGAGTGTAGGGATTCTAGCGGGGAGTCGGGCGTGTAAATATGAGGAGAAATTTTTGGAAGAGGGGGGAAGTAAGCTGGTTAGGGAGTGTTGGTGGCAGAAGGAGAACAGGAGAGGGGGTGGGAAGATGGAGGTTCAAAGAGAAAGGTATTTTGGAATGAATGGACTGCAGATGGATGAAGTGAGAAGGATGAATGAGGAAGGGAGGAAGGTATATGAGTGGGTTAAGAAAAACAGCATGGATAGAGAGAAGACAGCAGGGGAAGAGAGAATAAGAGAGACAAGGTTTAATGGGAACTATGTGTGGATTATGCCAAGGGCGAGAGCGCAATATTTGTGTGAGAAAGGAAGTCAGGAGCTTATAGCGAGGATGAGATGTGGCTGCATGGAGGGTTATAATAGGTTCTGGCTCGCTAGGGAGACGAGGATGTGTGAACTATGTGGAAAGGGGGAGGTAAGAGTGGAGCACTGGTTGGAGGAATGCGTAGAGGTGGAAAGGAGTGGGATAAGCATGGAGGTACTGATGCATGAAAGGGGGGATAAAAGGGCAGTAGCATGGGTGAAGGGAGTCTTGGGTAAGATGGAGAAGAAGAGAAGGAAGGAGGAAGAGGAATGGAGAAGGAAAGATTGTAAATAGAGGAGGAAGTAAATATAAGTAAATGTAAATATTGTAAATAGTAGATAAGTATTAGGGATTAGCCGCGGAGGCAGAGTTTGGTAATGCGAGGCAAAGCAAGAAAGTAGGGACATGCGTGCGAGGCGAGGCAAAGTGAGGAAGGCAATGCGATAAGAGCGAGCGGCGTTAGAGATAAGGTGTGGAAGGATGTTAGTTTTAAGGGTTAGTTTTAAGAAAATTCTGTAAAAAAAATGAAAGTGTAAGCAAGTCAATTTTTTAAGGCCAGCAGGCTAAAAAATAAACGTTCATCTAAATCTAGTACGTAAATTGTACCTTTTATCACTATTTATGCAGCCTATATTTAATTATTATATAATAGCTAAAATATATTCTAACAAGACCGTCTATCCAGCGCCAGATTAGCTAGTCCAGACTAGCGTTTGACCATACAAAAACGTTCAATTTCTACTTAGCGCCATGATAGTTCGTCTATATATTCCCTGTTCCCTGATAATTTTCTACACGGCTGGGTAAAACTTGTATTTGGCCAACAGTAATAAACTAGAGTGTCGCGAAAAATCAAAATTTGAAGATTAGCTTTGGGGCGGGGGTGCACAAAAGTGTCTATTACCCGCCATTAAGAAACCCCCGAAAGGTTTTTTGATCAACCAATATCTTCATACAATCGGACCTCGAAATTGGGTCCAAATTCAAAAAGTTCACATGTTTACCTGAAAATGATTACTCAAGGGATTTTGAGTTCGCGTAATACGAATCTGAAGTCAGAATTTTTAAATAAAAAATTTTGGACCTAATATGGCGGCAAAAATGTCTAAATTACCTCATAAACTAGACGTCTATATAAACATTTTTTCTCTTAAACTTCTGTTAACGGAATTCCTGAACTATTCAAAACAATATTTCAAAAATCATGCAACTCACTGGAATTTTTTCAAATAAAAATGAGTTTTAGTAGTTCCTGAAAGTTATAAATTTTTTTCAGATTTTTTAAATTTATTCTCTCACTTGAAAAAGTGGACGTAAAAAAGCATGTATAAAAGGACGTACCAAAGGACATACTAAAGGACGTCCCAAATTAGGATACAAAATTACATACTTTGGTAACTCCTTTTGTACATCATTTGGTACGTCGTTTCTGACGTCATTTCCTTTTTGAAGAAAAGTGCTTAAAGATTATTTTGTTTTAGTTTAACGTTTAATAGATTGGTACATAGGCCAGGAAGACGTGTAGACAAATTATACGCTTACAGCGTATATACCATTAAGCTATTTCCCTTTCGGCGAGCCTCTAGGGGTAAGCGTGACACTACCCGATTCGGGTAGTGTTTCTAGGTGGATAGTTTCTTGTAGTAAATAACTACAAGTGTGGGCTCACCACACCCACGGCCGCCAACAGCAACGCAGTAGTATCAGACGGTCACCCATCCAAGTACTAACCGCGCCCAACACTGCTTAACTTCAGTGATCTAACGGGAACTGGTGTTTCCAGCGTGGTATGGCCGTTGCCATATATATATTATATATTATATATATTATATTATATTATATATATATATTATATATATATATTTTCTTTAAATTTAATTTTATTTAAACTATTTTTTTTTTCTAATTTCCGGGCACAATAACAGGTGTTTCGAGGGGTCAAATTTAAAATTAATTTTGTGGATAATTATTCCTTGAACAGTCCTTCAAAATCCCATGTTAATTTCAAAGGCCAGGGGCACCCTTTCCTTTAGTCCGAATAAGTTCAAATTTTTAAACGAAATATTTCTACGCAAAATAGAACCAAACTGGGGCCCTACCTTTTGAGAAATCTCCCAGTTTTCTTTAGTTTGTTGCTTATGACCCAAGAAAGGTCTGGCTCTCAGCATGATCCGTATTGATTGATTAATTCTGCATTGATTTATTTCTTCTTTGACAAAAAGGGATTAGTATTATGATGCGTACAAAAAATTTTAAACTTAAAATAATTATACTGGTTTTCACTTTTCAGGTGCTTGATGACGTATGCCAGCAACATGGCTATAAAGCAGAGCGTTATGATGTCAAGTAAGCCCATAAGTTTATTTTTGCTATAAATTTAACAGGGCATCTAATTTTCGGCATTTAATCGCTAATATGCTTTGATCAGTGAATTTATTGATAAAATAGAATAGATCCGTCTAATACGAGGGCAAAATGCATTTCGGTGCATCTTGGTACAGGCTGTCAGCTCAGAATTCTGTACTACCCGTGACGGCTGCGCTGTTGTTGCGACGCAACGCAGCGAAGTACCTACGTTAATTATGACTACTATTGGCGCAAAAATTATAGGCATCTGCCTTTTAAGCTTAACAACTCAGCCAAAAAAAAGCTAGAGTAATAAGTAAATAGTCATTTGAAAGCTGAAAGTGTTCCACGTAAATGAGCTTGAAGACGTTAATATAAAAATTTTTGTGCTTTGCAGACCGAAAAATGTAAAAAAAAGTAAGGAATTTCGGACACATTTAGGAAGAGTCAAGTTTAGAGCATTATTTTTTATCCGTTAAGGTTTGGAGTTTGAATCACTTCAATATCTTCATTAGAACTGAAGATAGTATAGTTGTACATTTTTGTAATTTTAAGCAACAATTTTTATTATTTCTCAAATTTGTCAACTGCAATTTGTTCACAAATGTTTTCCTCATATTCATGAATTTTTTCAAATTTTTCCCATTGCCTCTTATATAAGAAATAATGCTCTAAACTTGACTCTTCTTAAATGTGCCCGAAATTCCTTACTTTTTTTTACATTTTTCAATCTGCAAAGCACAAAATTTTGTTTACATCAACGTCTTCAAGCTCATTTACGTGGAACACTTTCAGCTTTCAAATGAATATTTACTTATTACTCTAGCATTTTTTTTTGGCTGAGTTGTTAAGCTTCAAAGGCAGATGCCTATAATTTTTGCGTTGATAGTAGTGGAGTTGTGTGGCAAGCGCGTGCGGCACTACTTGCTGTTCATTGTTCTGAAATAGAATTTATTTTCACGGATAATGGTCGTTCTTTCGGAAATTGGCAGTGTTAGCTTGAGGTGGTTGTTTAGAAAAGATGTATATGGGCTATTCTCGGTACCCTTTAGGTTTGATGTCCTAGTTATTTAATGGTGTTAGACGTATAATGCACACTGTAAATTCATCTCGTATATGCGAATTGTCGTTCTGACAGTGTCCATTTCACATTTTTTTCATTTTAATGACTGTCATCTTTATATTTTATAAGATAGAAATGTAGAACTCAAATGCTTTATTTAAAAATCATTCTAGAATCTAGTGAATTTAATAAAAATTAGTTAGGAGGTACCGACAACCTGGGAAAATTGATATTTCAGGGCGAATCGAAACAATTTTTTTTTTTAAATCGCGAAAGGCTGAATAATTGTATTTTCAAATTGATCTTGAGCTCAAAATATCACACAACGTTTCTACTTCATCGGCAAAAAAAATAAGTGAATATACATTAATTTGTAAAAATAACTAATAGTGCTAAAAATTTCAACATCTTGCATCGAACAAAGGTTCATATAAATTCACCTATTTATATGATCAATAAAGTATAGACATTTTGTAAACTATTGAGCCTGTAATATCATTCGATTTTAACGTTAACTTTGATTCTTTTTGGACTTGGAAGTCTAAGAGCAATTATAATCTTTTATTCCAGTTACATTATTTACTTCCTAATTAAAATGTATCGGTAAGTACTTATTTATAGAAATGCATCTATAAACGTCGGTACCAATCCTGGTCGAGTTTTAAACCTGACCTGAAAGATTCTATTAGCGACAATTACCATTATTGAAACTCTAGATTCTGGATCTGCTATCGATTATTGCATTAATTTTTCTAATCCTCATTTTCAAAAATTAACGAACAAAAATTTTTCTACGTTGCGACAGATTGTGAGCCCATAAAAGCGAAAGGAGAGTTGTTTACTTTTCTCTACAAACCGAGTATTGATTCTTTTTGCTTGTTTTACATTCCAGATTTAAAATTAATCAATAAGTTCCCTTTTTAAGATATAGTTTAGTTATTCGAAACGTCGAGATTATTAATTGTAGCTGTCATTTTCCTACTCATTTAAAATTGTGTTTCTCATTGAATCTCCAGAATTTTTATTTAGTTATGTTTTTATTAAGAGCAACTTGATTTTGTACAAACTGAGTGCAGAGTTTGCTTAAAACAAAATAGAGTTCCTCTTTTTTTTGGTGAATCATTCCACAATTCTTCCAGCGTTTCCTGCTGGACAGTTCATCTTTACTCAAATATTAATGTTGCTTTTGACACTTCTTTTTGTTCAATTCGTGTGAGTTCATGAACTAATTCTGGGAATAGTTTCCATTACTATAATTCATGAACCCATAATTTCGAAATTGTCAATCATTTAATTTTGAAAATGATTGTGCTTTGCAAACTCAACCGGCTGATTGGATGAGCTCCCGAATGAGAACCGGTTGAAGACCCAAATAAGCTTCTTCCTTTACAGAGCACATTGAAATATTAAATAATTTTTATAGACTCAGATCTCTTTTCGTGATCAATTTGTCTGCATTATTGCGGAACATTAATGAGTTGATTCTTAAGCTCCCATATGGAAAGAGGTTGAAGAAGAATCTTTTCCTTAGTCTTCAGTAATTGACATTTGTCACTGAAGGCTTTTGGGAAAGCATCAAGAAAAGAAAAGTTCTATGTACTGTATTCGGTAGCGTAATATCAATATTTTTTTCTCATTCTGAATTAATATTATAATGGTTTTAAAATTTATAAATATTCTGAACTGCTTCAAGCCCAAGATCGATTTGAAAATACAATTATTTAGCCTTTGACGATTAAAAAAAAATATATATATACACCAGGATAGCCCCCTTTATAGGGATCCTTTCATCTCATCCAGGGGAGCCCGTTTATAGGTGTCCTTTCACCCATATCCATACACATGCAAGCCGAGGTCCGTTTGACCCCCTTGTCCAACACGCTTAAGCCTTACCACTAACTATAAAGGTGTTACAGTCCCTAGGAGAGGTACTTGAAAGATAGTATTTAAAGAAAGTAAATAACTGATTCAATCTAAGGCACATCCAATATGGGCACGGATCGAATGTCGGTTTTTCGACATTCGATCGAATCGAAAGAACCGATCCGGTGACAGCGCGTGTCGAAGATCGGTTTTCGACATTCAATCGACGCGCCGATCGAATCGAAAAAACCGATCCGGCGACAGCGCGCGTCGAAGATCGGTTTCCGACATTCGATCGACGCACCAATCAACTCGAAAAACCCGATCCGAACATTGCACGGATTGAATGTCGGTTTTTCGACATTCGATCGGTGGGTGGATCGAATCGAATAAACCGATCTGAAAATGAACGCACGTCGAATCAAAAATACCATATTCGATCCGACAGAATGCACACGTCTAATATATATGTATATTCGGTTTCGGTTTCTGCTGAATATGATTACCATAATTAATAAGCAGTCGCGAACAATTGTCCAGGGGTGGTCCCGAAGGAATTAACCCCCAAGCGGAGGCGTAACAAGCGTGCCGAAAGCTGAATTGCACCTGGGTGATGTGTCTTGAACGATGACTCTGGGATACCGGGCGACCTCTCAGAGTATGCAGCCTTATCCTTGCATACAGGGCTCTACTAGAATGGACGAACCTATTCCCTAGCTACTCGTGGGAACGACAATGATAACATCAAACATAGTTTTAGTAAGTGCCGTTCAAAACAGTTGAACGCGCAGGGCTTCTGACTATGGGTCGGACAGCAATGCCGACTACCCTAGAGTTGAGGGAGCCAATGAAGACGGGGTCAATGCGATGGACCGGCGGAATCTCAATAATTTTGGGTGGACGGATCGACTCAATGACGACCTGCTAGAGTGCTACGTTACCGGTATGGCCCCTGAACGAGAAGGTTACTTGGCACGACTGCATGCTCTGTGGTGCGAAAAACACCCAGAGCTCTCGCACTTTTCGCTTCAACGTCTGCGAAACCATGCCGAACAACTCCGGAAAAGGGGCTGTGTAAGCAACGAGCGGATCATCGTACATTGTTTGGAGCTCCTCTTTGGTATCTTCCCCCAACGTTAGGAGCCGAAAGATTCCGGTCGTTATCGATCATGCACGAAGCTGAAAACAGCCGGTTGGCGCGCAATTTAAATGCCTAAATTTAAAATTTGATACCATTCGCAAAGTTCATACATTAATTTAGGAAGAAAAGTATTTTTTTTCAAAATGTTTGTAATTATTGATTCATGGTAATTATATTTATTCTTTACAATTTAAATAGTGCATAAAAGGCGCATTTCAATTGATTAAAGTGTTTATGAATGAATTTCATTGCATTTTCAGAACTAATTTACGAACTGAAGAAACAATCAGAGGGCAATGCAATTATTAAGAACTAATATATATTTTTTATTTTCATATTTTTACAGTTTGAAAATGTAGAATAGAATAGAATTTTATTTCTCCATGTACAGCCTCATTAGACTTTTACATATACTATCTTTGTACCTTCTGAGTATAGTACTTTTACTTTAGCACTTTTTGACATACTTGGTAATTACAAAAATCACATGTTTAGCTCATTTATGCCATTCCCCACTTATTGTTCTTACAATAATTTATTCTGAAATTGCTTAATATTGCCACTTGATATTCTCCCTTATATAAGCCTTATTCTGGATAATTAAATCCATGAAAACGTTAGTATTTAAATTTCTACAATAGTTAGCTTAACTAAAGCTGGTTAACAATCTGTTTCTTTTAATGGTCGCTTATAATTTCATTTTTGATTACTTCTTCGTTGCTTCTTTTTTGGAAAATTTCATGTTTAAAAATTTATTTCAATAATATAAAACAGGGCACTCTAATAAACATAAACCTACCAAAAATAAGTAACACCACGGGGTGGTGATTTGACGTGGGAACCTTAAAAATTACCTGCAATTTAATTACAAACCTTTATTTTTTTACTAATCACTTTTTAAAAGAAACTCATTTTGAATTTTGTAAACTTTGACAAAAATTGGAAAGTGATTTAAAATATGAAAAGATTTCAAAACATTTATGTTTTTTAATCTTTCAACTGTACAATTTATAGAAGTTGAAAACTTTCCATTTTGCTGAATAGTCGCATTTAATTAAAAATTTTGGAATGTGTTAACAGCTTCCATTTTACACATGTAAATAAATTGAGCGTTTGAATTTAAAAAACGTTAGGCTTTAATTTTAAAAGTTTAAAATTCAAAAGAGTTCCACTTTGAGTATTTCAATTTGTAGTTCCTTTGTTATAACTTCAAATGAAAAAAGTTGTTAGCTTCGAGAGTTCAAATCTTTAAATTTCAAGGACCGTGAAAAATGTTTGCGAACCGGTAAGAAACCGGAAAATGACCGATAATTTTTTCCCTCGATTAAAACGGCCACCCTGAATTATATTGCTGTGATTTTAGAGCAGTATAGGATGTAAATGAGCAATTTTTTATCTGCAACATTAATTTAATTTTTTTATATGATTTTGACGATATTCCATTTTTGAATACGTAATAATTTTAATATGAAATAATTTAAAAGTCAGTTGTGACTCAATTATCTTAACATGGTAAATATATGTCATTGTCCTATTTAAGTTGACCTGGAAAATTGAACAACCTTGACCTAGACAACCCTTGAAAATGATATCGTAGTTTTATATTTTTTTAAATCTTTCAACTGTACAAATTTCCAGGTCAACTTAAATTAATTTAATTATGATTTCAATACTTTTTTAATTATTACAATAGTTTCAAACCCCCATAGAAATAAAGCGAGGGTTTCGTATATACTTTTCTCGTCAGAACTTAATGCAAAAAACAAGAGACGGTTGCTCTTTTTATACTTTTTTGAATATTTTAAGTTATAGTAATAGGACTATATATAGTTAAAAGTTTGTCATAAGGACAACCGCAGGATTTCGCCGGGAGCGGGTGCTAATCTGAAAAATTGCACCAGCTCCCAGCGAAATCGCGGTAAAATTTCAGCTGTAACCACGTCTCACGACCGTGAGATAGGTGGTTACAGTCTGCGACGAACTCAATACGATGGTCCGGCAAAAGTCTCGTGCACCCTGAGGACACGGAGCGACCCAAGGACGACCGCCTTCTGCATTTTCCCCGCAAGTGTCTCAGCATTTTTTTGACACGCAGGGATGCTTTTCAGGCTATTAACCAGTGAAACCTTGGCACTTCCAAGAGCGCCGATGATCAAGACGATTAGCTTAACAGAATATTCCGGGTATAACCGTCGCAACTCCCTTATAAGGTCTTTATACCTCTCTTTCTTTTCTTTCTCCTTGGCTGTGACGTTTTTGTCAGCTGGTACCGAAAATTCGATAACGAACATGGTTCGTTTCTAGAAGTCAAGGAGAACTATGTCAGGCCTCGAGTGCGCAACAGAAACAATTGTCGAGAATATGAAGATACATTTGATGCATTTTGCTCACCCCTAATATTGAAGTCAAGGCCGAGTGTTTCAGCAGCCTCCTCCGCTGCTTTGTACAGAAACGCCCCCTTTCCCACTTCTTCGTGTTTCCTGACCATTTTAAGAAGAGGGTCTTGTCCAGTTGCAACTATATGTGCTGTACCCAGAATGAGTCTGTTGTGAAGACATTCAAGATTCAGTATTCCGCGACCACCTAGGCGGCGTGAGATGTAAAGTCGCGGAACAGAAGACTTAAGGTTCATGCTCTTGTTCATGTGCAAAACCTTTCGCGTCCCGATATCAAGGGATCTGAGCTCGTCCTTCGTCCATGGAACCACTCCAAATGAATAGAGTACTACCGGGACGGCAAGCATGTTCGTTGCAGATACTTTGTTTCTCGCCGACAGTTCGGAAGACCAAATCTGCCGGATGAGACGTTTGTATCTGCATCGGAGAGTATCCTTTATAGATGTCGCGTCCTGAATGCGGCTCTGTGGCACGCCCAGGTATGTATAGGTCTCTCCAGCGCAAAGGTGTCGTATAGCGTTTCTGTCAACGAGCTCAGGATCTTCGGGGATGCCATTAAGTTTTCCTTTCTTCAAATTAACCTTGGCGCATTTCTCTAACCCGAATTCCATTCCAATCTCTTGAGTGTACTCTTTGACAATTTTCAGAGCTAGATGTAGTTTCTCTTGATTCCTAGCATAGATCTTAAGATCATCCATGTAAAATACATGAGTGACCTTATGCTTTCGGTTTCCAGGTTTTCCGCAGAGATACCCTTCGGAATGGCGAAGTGCGAGAGATAGTGGCAATAATGTGAGGCAAAAGAGGAGAGGGCTCATGGTGTCGCCCTGAAATACACCTCTCTGAAAGGTGATACTGTTAGTGATCACACGATGTTTTCCAGATGAGATAGTAAATCTGGTTTTCCAAAGCGGCATTAATGTCTCTATGCACCAGATGCCAGATGTTATGTAGTCAATCACACACTGAATGCGGGACGCGTACTGTCTTGCCCAGCCTATCTTTGTGCTAAGTTGATGCATTCGTCTTTTGGTCTTATGATCAACCGTTCGTTTTGTTTTACGGTTTGCATCTGCCAAAGTTCTCGCTGCATTGTACACACTACAATTGATAGTCCAGAGGTCGGATTCTTCGGAAAAATCTCCACGAAGCTCATCATCCAGTTCAGTCAGATCTTTGGGCTTCAGAGAAACCTGAATGTTGATGTTTCTCCGGGTCTTGAAGCATCGTTCTCCCTCTATTGGATGCCTGTTCGAGGCTGGTCTCAGTGTCGCCTCTCTTTCTCTGTTGCCGGCTTGTTCTGGCTGCGGTTGTGTAGGCGCTCCGCTTATATAACCCCTTTTCCGGAGGTCCTCGGCACGGTTTCGCAGCCGTTTTTGCGAAAAATCCGAGAGCTCTGGGTGTTTCTCGCACCACAGAGCATGCAATCGCGCCATGTAACCTTTTCGTTCAGGGGCCATACTGGTATCATAGCACTCCAGCAGGTCGTCCCTGAGTCGATCCGTCCACTCAAAAGTAACGAGATTCCGCCGGTCAATCGCATTGACTCCGTCTTGATTGTCTCCCCCAACTCTAGGGTAGTCGGCATTGTTGTCCGACCCATTGTCGGGAGCCCTGCGCGTTCGATTGTTTTGAACCGCACTTCCTACAACTATGTTTGGTGTTGTCATTGTTGTTCCCACGAGCAGCTAGGGAAAAGGGTTCGTCCATCCTTGCAGAGCCCCGCGTGCAAGCATAAGGCTGATACTCTGAGAGGTCGCCCGGTATCCCAGAGTCACCGTTTAAGACACCTCACACAGGTGCCATTCAGCTTTCGGCACGGTTGTTATTATTACGCCTTCGCTTAGGAGTTATTCCTTCGGGACCATCCCTGGATAATTGTCCGCGACTGCTTATTAATTATTGTAACCATATTCAGCAGAAAACCTTAGCTACAGGGACCCTCTATCCGCAACCCGAGGACGCGTCCGGTGGCTTTGTCATAGGCCCTTCGGTTCGAATCCCAAGGAATCAAAACCGAATACCGAATGTATATATTTATATATATATATATATATATATATATATATATATATATATATAGTCCTATTACTATAACTATATATATATATATGCATATTCAAGACGTTACGAAAATAAAGTCACAACTGACAGTTGAAAGTTTAAAAAAATATAAAACCACGCCATCATTTCCAATGCTCTAAATTGTAAATGGATCAATAAATCAACAAATTTGTAAAGTTTCAAAATTATATCATTTTAAGCAATTTTAAGTTACAACATTAAAAATGGAGAGATTACCATTTCTTTAAACTGAACACTTTTTAAAGTAGTATTCATAATTGTTCAATTGTTATTTATACATCAAAGTTTGTTTTGAAATCTTTTTAAATATTCCCTCAAAATTATTATTTTTAAAAATAAAAAATCACTTTAAATTTTCACAGGAATCTTAAGAAAATTCTTTAATTATCTTTGAACCTTTCAAAGTCCTAAAAAAGCTTAAAAATTTTATTTCAAAATCTTTAAAAATCTGCATTTTCTTTCAAATGTTTTGAAATCTCATATTTTAAATCACTTTCCAATTTTTTTTCGAAGTTTACAAAATTCAAAATGAGTTTCTTTTAAAGAGTGTTTAGTAAAAAATCCAGGTTTGTAATTAAATTACAGGTCATTTTCAAGGTTTCCACGTCAAATCACCACCCTGTGGGTTTACTTATTTTTTGTAGGTTTATGTTTATTAGAGTGCCCAGTTTTATATTAATGAAATACATTTTTAAACATGAAATTTTCCAAAGAAGAAGCAACGATGAAGTAATCAAAAATGAAATTATAAGCGACGATTAAAAGAAACAGACTGTTAACCAGCTTTAGTTAAGCTAACTATTGTAGAAATGTAAATAATAATGTTTTTATGGATTTAATTATCCAGAATAAGGCTCATATAAGGGAGAATATCAAGTGTCAATATTAAGCAATTTCCGAATAAATTATTGTAAGAATAATAAGTGGGGAATGGCATGAATGAGCTACACATGTGATTTTTGTAACTAAGAAGTATGGCAAAAGTGCCAAAGTAAAAGTATTTTACTCAGAAGGTACAAAGGTAGTATATATAAATGTCTAATAAGGATGTATATGGAGAAATAAAATTCTATTCTATGCTACATTTTCAAACTGTAGTAATATGTAAATAAAAAAATGTATCAGTTCCTATAATTGCATTGCCCTCTGATTGTTTCTTCAGTTCGTAAATTATTTCTAAAGATACAATTAAATTCATTCATAAGCATTTTAATCAATTGAAATGCGCCTATACACTATTTTAATTGTAAAGTATATATAATTAGCATGAATCAAAAATCACAAACATTTTGAAAACATACTTTTCTTTCTAAATTAATGTATGAACTATGCAAATGGT